>VWZD01006973.1:341967-417595 GCA_013396695.1 Sakesphorus luctuosus
GCAGTCCGGGCCGAGCGGGGCCGCCGGGCGCGGCCGCGGAGTCGGAGCCCTGCGGCGGGAGGCGCGTTGTGGCGGCCTCGTGTCCTCCATCCCCCGGGCGCCTGTTCGGCTGCTCGGGGACCGGGGCGGTGCGGGGAGCGGGATGGCAGCGGGGCCGGGGCGGTGCGGGGAACGGGATGGGAGCGGGGCCGGGGCGGTGCGGGCAGCGGGGCCAAACAGGGCTGGTGGGCGCCTTGGGGAGCATCCGGTGTGGGAGTGCAGGCACTGGCGTGCGTCGCGTTCTCTACAGGTCCTCTCTGTGTTGATGCTGCTGTGATCCTCCAGCGAGGGAATGAATCTCTTGCCTGTTTGCATAAGTTTCTCCCTTGCACTCAAGGCAAAGACTGTTTTTAGTAAGCAGTCCGAGGGTGGAAAGGAAGAGGTGCATCTGCCGAGTCTCCTTTTTAAGCTGATGTGTTTATAAGCATTGCTCACTAGACATTTAAAAGCTTTTATTATGTGTTTTCTTGTCTGAGAGATGACTGTCTCCCTTATTAGCAGTAGTTGTCAAGTCTTTCTTTTCTCTGTCCATGCCACTCTTCTGACAAGTCCCCCTGGTTACCTTTAGCTGTTTCCTTGAAAGTAACTACTAATTTTGAGCATTGATCTATTGTAAAGAGTTGGGTTACAAAATGACTAAGATGTGAGCTACTGATATTTTAGAAATGTAGAAAGTGAGTAGCAAGGTGTAAATATACTCGTCTGTCTCTCAAACTTTGTTTCTGTCTGTTCGAGACAACCCGTGGTGATCTCACGCCCCATCCCTGTCTTTGAGCTAGAAAGGTACTGGTTTAATGGATGATCTATTTGATGGATAAGGAACCAATAGGATGGCCACCTCCAAAGGGTTGTAGTCAACGTCCTGATGTCAAAACAAAGATCAGTAGAAAGTGGTGTCTCTCAGAGGTGTTGGGACTGAGGCTCATCAACATCTTTATCAATACTACAGACAGTGGGACCAATTATGCACTCAGGAGATTTGCAGGGAGCACCGACCAGAGCAGTGCAGCTGATGTGCTGAAGGGAAGAGATGCCATGCAAGAGGGATCTTGGCAGGTGTGAGATGTGGGCCTATGTGAACCTCAAGGTTCAACAAAGCCAAGTGCAAGGTCCTGCACCTGGGTCTGAGCAATCCCCAGTGTTGATACAGATTTGGGGAATGAATGGAGTGAGAGCAGCCCTGCAGAGAAGGGCTTGGCAGGGGTTAATGAAAAGTTGGATGTGAGCCAGAAGTGCATCCCAGAAAGCCAAATGTATCCTGAGCTCCTTAAAAGTATGCATGGACAGCAGGTTGAGGAAGGTCTCTACTCTGCTTTTGTGAGGCCCATCTGCAGTACTGTGTTCAGCTCCGGGGTCCCCAGTGCAAGGAAGATGTGAACCTGTTGAGTGGGTTCAGGGGAGGGCCATGAAAAGGATCAGAAGGATGGAGCACCTCCCCTACAAAGAAAGTCTGAAGGTGTTGGGGTTATTCAGTGTGAAGAGAAGGCTCTGCAGAGAACTTAGTGTGGCCTTTCAGTACTGAGGAAGGGCTTACAGGGAAGACAGAATCTTTACCAAGGCCTAAAGTGACAGAACAAGGGGTAATGGGTTTAAGCAGTTGTAGGGTAGATTTAGATTGAACACAAGGAAGAAATTTTTAACAATGAGTGTTGTGAGGCACTGGAAAGGGCTGACCCGAGAAGCTGTGGATGCTCCATCCCTGGAAGTGTTTAAGGCCAGGTTGGATGGGCCTTTGTGCAGCCTGGTGTCTTGAAAGGTGTCCCTGCCCATGACAGGGGAAGTGGACTAGGGGAAGGGGAAGGTCTCTTCTAGACCAAACCATTTTGTGATTCTGTGATTCATCTCAGAACCTTGGGAGAAGAATTGGTAGCAAGTTGAAATCTCTTTGTCTTCACTGAACTGTTGAGTACGGACTCCTTTGCAGAAACACTCTGTTAATCTATTGAACTCTTAAGATCTTTTTTGACTTAAATTTTTCTATAAGCAATGGCTGTTTGATTACTATGTTTTGCTTTTCAAAATCTTTTCCCTTTTCATTGCATTTATAAGTCTTCTGCAAGGCCATAAATTTGCCTTTTCTAAAATCTGTATATCCTGATGTGAGAGCTTTTTGGAATGGGGTAAGTTTCTGCTGTTCCCCATCTCCACAAAATCAGTGGTAGATTCTAAACTGTTTAATAGCTCTTCTGTTCTGTGTTTCTTTTAGCAACTGGTTTCACATCAGTTTATAATTCTAAAGTGCTCTTACAGCACTGCTTTTAAAGCTGTTTCTTGCTTTTAACATACTTGGGATTTTCCCCCCTCTTACAGTTGGTATATGTTCTTGTTTAAGAACACTTCAAACATTTACTACCAGAAATCTCAAATTACTGCTCTAGTTCTACTTCACAAAAGGGAAAAAAATGTTGAAAATAGATTGTCTTGCTTTATTGGAGTAATGGATGCCTTTTTGAGGACATTATTTCTTTATTGCCCAATCCTATTTTCTTCATGACTCTTTTCTGATGTTTGAAAGGCACTGCAATCTAGATGCAATCAAAGCTTGCTTCTTGGTAGTATCTTGTCTTGGTCTGTGATACTTAAAAAAAGTTAGAGCATGAGAACAGGCACAGAAACAGAAACCTCTGTTTATCAGTCAAGGGCTGACTACTGAGGAGAGGTGGTTCAATTCTAGCAACTTAGGATCTAGCTTCTTTTTGAAGCCATAGTTTCTGTATATCTCAGTTTCTCCTGACTGTAATAATAATTTCATTTGCAAGCAGTATGGGCAAAAACATGCAAGAGAACTCTGATTTTTGTTAATTTTTAAATAAATGTTGAACTTTTTGCTGTGTGTTGGATTTCTGTTGACATAACTTGTGTGTTACGAATGAAAGGGAAAATTTTGCCCCAAAATCACAGTAAGTTGTTGTGTGCCTCCTGTAGCCCATTCGTCTGTCCACTTGAGGGAGAGACAACCTGTATAACAATTTAAAAAAGAAAAACAAAAGAGTTGTCTGTCAGATTTATCACACGTGTTTGTGTTTGTAACAGACAGGAAGCCCATCCTTACTCCGCTCTTTGTTCCTGTGTTAGGAGGATCTCTAGGGGCAGTCCCGTGGTGTAAAGGAGAGCACTCTGGACTCTGAATCCCAAGGACCTGAGTTTGAGTCTCAGGGGGGACCGTCCCCTGGCAGTCAATGCCTCCCTGCCATCCCATCCCGTCACATCTCGGATGCTCAGCAGGGTCAGCCCCGGTTAGTACCGGGTGCTGTGACAGTCCCAAGGACTTCACTGTCACTGTCCAAGCTCGCTCAGCCATGGCAGATGGACCTTCGGACTTAAACGGTGGGGCCAGTTCTGTGCACGCTGTGCCTCACCTAAAAAATCCACTGTGCAGGCTGGAAGGGCACACCCACGTGGGGAGAGCCCTGCCCAAATCTTCGTTCGTGAAGTTTGGCCATACAGGAGGATCTCTGATACTGAAACCTCACCCTTTTAATACAGGAGTTCTCTTGCAGCAGTTACCTGTAGTACATGTGTTAGCTCAGCTATTGATTTAAAGTGCATGGAGGCCAATAAAAGGTCTGTGAAAGTCTGTCATGAAAGATGTGTATGGTGCTTGTACCCTCCTCAGTTTCTATGTCCCAGGAATAAAGAAAGACAAGAAGGAACTTCTGTTAGTACCTACCATCCTTTGGGTTGAGGGAGGTGCATTTATCATGGTAAGGAACCCACCAGACGAGTTACTTAGCATCTTGCTGTTTTTCAGGCTTGTAACTCTTAACTCCTTTCAGAATAGGGTAAGTTTGAAATAAGGTATTTGTGTGTGTTGGTGGTTTATGTGCAGCGTCTCCCCTCCTTGTGTACTGATGAAGTCAGGGTGCTTGTGTATACATGTTCTCTTTTTTGAAGCGCAATTTACAAGTATTACCTGTTTAGTCTTTGATAAATAATTTATGATGTTCAATTACTTCTACAGAATTCAGAGAAAGAAACCTTAGATACTTAAGGGACCTTTAAATTTAGTTGAGAAATTTATCACAAAACTGCGTAACAAGAAGTTGAAAACATCTGTCTTTAACCTTTTCTGTACTTGGCCTGCTGTGAATGGGAACTACAAGGTACTGACAGAACTGGGTGAAATTTAATGGGTAATAAAAGAAAGCAGTTTAGTTTTGACCATCTGATGGCTGTTCTGCCTGTAGGTACCCTGAGTTTGTGCTGCTGAATTTTTGTTGTACCTGTGTGTGTGTGTTGTTACATTTGTGAGGAAGAGCTGGCTTCTGGAGGAGCTGGAGGGTTCTGTTTGTGGGATACAGTGTCTGCATGATGAAAGTGCACTTAGTGCTAATGTGGGATTGCTCTGCAGCCGTGTCTGCACTGTGCAATGCCAGGCCTGAAACCCTCTGTAAATCCTCCATCAGGGATTTTTTTTCCACCTTCTCCACTTGTTAAAGATTTATGCTGAAGTGAATTTATGCTGTGATGGAATGTGACTTCAGAGACACACTGTGGTGGAGCTTTCCTCTCTCTCCCCCTTTTGAAGCCACCCACCAAGCAGTTGTCTTGCTTTGCTTCCAGGACCTGTCAGCTGCATAGGCCTAATTGCTGAGGTGTTGTGGTGTTTGTTTTTTTTTTTTCAGCAAACACCTCCACCTCTGAGGAATTCATTACATGGTCTCCTGAGTTACCTGGGTGTTATGGGTTTAGCCAGGTGGGCCTAAATTTAGGCTTTAAAACTCAGATTTGGGCCTGAAATTGTCAGCTGCCTTGAGCTGGGCTGAGCTAGCTAACAGCTGACTTCTTCTAGCCAATAATATTGTATTCCATACCATACTACATCATCTCAAAAGGGGTAAAATCCAATGTGTGGGAGTGGCTTAGTCAGTTCCACCATGGCTGAGGTACAGAGAAGACGTGCTGCCGTTGGCGTTTTGCCAGCTCAACCCAAGACACTGGGAGAACTCTATACTGGTTTTAAAAAAATACCTACCTCAAGGGGTTTTTTTCTTTCATTTTTTTTAAAGAACTGGAATCTCTTTGCTGCTGTGTTTTAGCCAGTTCTCAAGGAAGGGCTGAAAGCTTTCCATGGCACCATGTGTCTGCAGGCACCCCCTGCACTTAGTTGAGGGTCTCTGCACCTGGTTCCTGAGCTGTTCCTGGCCTCTCTCTTCCTCATGTCCTCTCAGTATCAAGAATTAGCGTACTGGTTTTGTGTTATGAATCTCCTGTATTTGTCCAGGCCATCCACCTCACTTGTACCATTAAACCTGATCTTGCAGAGGGCTTGACTACCTGTGCAGTAATTTCCATGATTTTTTTCCCTGCTCTGTTTGTAGACTCCAGCAGTTTTACAGGGTTGCATGCCTCTCTTTGGACAGTGATTTTAATCCTTCTGACAAAGAACTTCTTGTTCTTTGCTGTCTTTCACAAACCTCCTGGTAATCTTGGAGACTGTAGGCAAAGTTGTTGCTGTAAGAACTCTTAGTGCCTCCAATGGCAACAAACGGTATTGCTGTAAATATTGAAGCAAAATCTGATTGGTCTTGAATCCTAAAAAGATTTTTATGTGCTCTAGAATGTAGTGTTTTAGACTTCAGAGAACAGTTTGCTACTATGGCCTTAATTTCATCTCTATGACAGCAGTGGTAGTTTTTTAATTGCTGTTTGGTTTTGAGTTTTTAAAACTCTGAGCTGTTGGAATGGATGTTAATATTTTATGGCTGGGGGAAAGCATCGAGTTAATTCAGAAGGTGATGTGCGAGTGCATTTTATCTATGCTAATAATAGAGCAAATGCAAGCTGATAAAATAGGCAAAAAATCACAGTGAGGGGAAGTTCTGAGAAGATTGTGTTACCAAGTTGCTGTTAGTCCAGTGGAAGATTCCTCACATAAATCTGTTTACTGATAATGCAACAAGAGCCAGCAACATTAACAGAATTAAAGAATAGTTATCTTTCCTGTGCTGTGCTTCAAAATTTATGGACAACTTTTAAGTAAGGAAAGACATGGCAGTGTGTGTAGCTGGGACTTTATTTTGTACCTTTGTTGTTTGGTTGGTTTTTTTCTTTCTGGGACAAGAGTCTGGAGAGTAGAAAAAATTAATTAACAATAAACTTAAAATGCTTCAAACTAAAAATGTGCATAAATGAAAGAGACTTTTAAGATAGCTGACTAAATCTGAAGACATGCCAGATTGATTTTTTTTTTCCCCAGAAATACATCATAGAATCATAAAGGCTTTGCTTGGAAGCTGCCTTAAAGGTCATCTGGTTCCAACTCCCCTGCTATGGGGTGGGACCGTGCACTAGTCCAGGTTGCTCAAAACCCCATCCATCCTGGCCTTAAATATATCCAGGGATGGGACATCCACCACTTTTCAGGATAAGGTGTTGAAGTGTTTCACCACCCTCATAGAAAAGAATTTCTTCCTAGCATCTCATCTAAATGTCTCCTTTTATAGTTTAGAATCGTTCCCCCTTGTCCTGTTACTGTTTGCCCATGTAAAAGTTGTTCCACCTCTTTTTCTGTAACCTCCTTTAAACACTGAAAGGTCTCTGTGTGGTGCCTTCTCTTCTCCAGCTGAACAACCTCAGCGCTCTCAGCTAGTCTTCCTAGGAGAGGTGCTCCCTTCCTCTGAGCATCCTCATGGCTCTCCCCAATGTGGCTCTAACAGGTCTGTGTCATTCTTGTGCTGGGCACCTCAGAGCTGGATGAGTATTCCCAGTGGGCTCTCACAAGAGTGGGGTAGAGAGGCAGAATCACCTCCCTCAACCTGTTGCCCACACTGCTTTGGAAGCACCCCAGGACGCATTTGGGCCTTCTGGGCTGCAAGTCCACATTGCTGGCTCATGTCCAGCATTTTGCCACCAGAACTTCCAAGTCCTTCTCTGTGGGGCTGCTCTCACTTGAGTTCTGCCAGTCTGTACTCCTGTCTAGGATTGCCTCAACCCACAACAACCCCATGCAGCGCTACAGGCTGGGGACAGAGTGGCTGGAGAGCAGCCAGGCAGAAAGGGACCTGGGGGTACTAATTGACAGGAAGCTCAACATGAGCCAACAGTGTGCCCAGGTGGACAAGAAGGCCAGTGGGATCCTGTCCTGTATCAAAAATAGCATGACCAGCAGGACCAGGGCAGTGATCCTTCCCCTGTACTCTGCGTTGGTGAGGCCACACCTTGAGNAGGCATAGGAATGGGCTGCCCAGAGAGGTGGTGGATTCACCATCCCTGGAGGTTTTTAAGGTGAGATTGGCCGTGGCACTGAGTGCCATGATCTAGTAAATGGACTGGAGTTGGACCAAGGGTTGGACTTGATGATCTCGGAGGTCTTTTCCAAACCAGTAGATTCTATGACTCTAACTTTAGAGCTGGTCTTAAAGTTGCGCGTTTCAATCCCAGTGTTTTCCAAGGAACAATCAGTTCTGCTTACAATGTGTGTAGATTCTTGTCAAGAACAAAACAGTAACACTAATGGCATTTGAGACAAGTATTTTAGTTTATCAGTGTATGACATGGTAAATGCAACTGCTTTTTTCCTCAGGTGATACTTCATAGTGATGTAGAACTTCTGATGTGGCTAGAACAGAGAAGATACAGCGACATTGCTGTCTTGACAAACACTGCATGTGCTCATGATATATGTGAGGAGGTGAAGAGTTTTACAGCTTTTCTTCCAAGCTTAGTTTTGCAACAATAACACTTTAGGCATTTAGTAAACACTTTGTTACAGAGAAGGAATCTGTTGTTTTGGTTTTGGTTTTTTTTAGCATTTGTTTATAGCAACATCTGCATCCAAGTAGTTTACAGTAATAGTTTTTAGCTGGTCGGTGCCACCCCTGCAGCACTGAATGTGGTTTAGAGTGCAATTGTTCCACAGTAATTTTGCATCTGCATTTAAGCAAAACTATTGCATGAGAGACAGTTAATTGGAAAAAGAGAGAGTTTGCTAGTCTTTGAAAGAAAGTAAGTGATTATTGTTTGGTTTAGACATTATGTTTACAGACATATTAAAATAACCAAATGTCATCTTTTCAGGAAGCAAGGTTTCTCACAATGATGTTACATTAATGTCTGGAAAACAGTTTCAGTTATTAATTAAGTTTTTCAGGACTTTAGCTCCACCCTCTTCAGGAAACTTCAACTGATCTATGAGAGACCTTCTTCAAAGGAATATATGAGTGTGAAGTGAATTTCAGTTCACTTCCTAAAATTATAGGTCATGTTAGAAGGTTCTTTATAGCAAGAGTCTTGTTGAGTTTCATAATTTCCTCTGAAATACTGGCTCCTTGTAACTGCATCGGCTGATTTTTCTGTTCGTGTCTTGAACTTTTCTTTCAGGTTTTATCTTTTGTCCTATTTCTCCTTGATTTCTTTAAAACCAGATTCTTTCTGTGCATTTCTTCTGTATTTTTTTCAAGTGCTACACTTGTACTTTCTGCAACTTTAACATGCTGTTATGTCTCTTTTGAAATAGTTGAGTTCTGTTCCTGCATTGTGCTTAGGGAAGTTGGAATGGCTGTGTGGAGTACAGGCCTTTGAAGGATTGACAGGTTCCTTGGCTCAAAGGAGAGTGTTTTCTAAAAAAAACTATCTTGTGATTCACAAGTGCTAGTTCTCTCTTCAGCTGTGTGGCTGCTGATCAGTATTTTTAATTGCATGGGATACAGTCTGAGGAGAAGTGGCTGTCTCTGCAGTCACTTCTCTGATCTGACCTCAGGAAAACAAGTCACGATCAATGTTGTTTTCCCTCCTTGACCCCACAAACATTTGCATCAGTTTCATGCATTGGATAAACTGAGCTCCCTGTTACATGACAGAGTCATGCAGTAGTAATTTTTTGATCAGGGATGTTCAAATCAATAGATGACTGTGTATTTTAAGTCCATCTGCTGTTAAAATGGTTATTCTTTGAGAAGCAACTAAATGTGCCCATAAGCTGCAAGCTGTGTGAGTTTTTATTGTCCTGACGCATATTCGTGTTAGGTTACGTTTCATCGCTTTAGGTAGGGATGTTATTTTATAGATTCACAAGAAATAATCTACTGAGGAAACAGCCACAGCAGGGAATTTTGTTTGTAAAAGAGAAGCTGGACTTGATATGAATAAAACTTGAAAATCTGAATTAAATATAATAGGAAACCAGTCTTGTTGTGAAGCTGTTGAATGGCCAGTGCAGATCTGTATGTGTAAAGAGCAGATAACTTTGTTCTATGTTATTAGTACTATAACAAGTTTAAAAATCAGAATTTGCTGGAATTGTTGTCTTTTAACTAGAGATCTTTCTCAGATGCCTTTTTAGGACAGTATGGAAAAGACTATACTAAGTTTCAGTGCTTTAACTTGCCTTCCTATGGCTGGTATTGAAATAGAACGTTGGTATAGAAGGTTATATGTCTTTCTTAAAACTTCTCCCTTAAAGAAAAAACTTTCCCCTTGCCTATCTGCTGCTGGGTTGAGGGATTAGTGGAATTTATATTACTTGGGATAACTTAAGTGCCAGGATATGACTTTAACTGACCATGCAGAATACTTTTTGAAATCCTGAGTTCTGTAATGACATGCATTAAACTTAAGAATTATGCAGAAATACTTGCTCATACTTAACTCTTCACACCTGGTTTATCAGTAGCTGGAGTATTAAATTTTTATATTTGTATTTTCAAGTCCTCATTGCAGTTGGGAGGTTGCTTAGTCTAACCCTAGAACTGTTTCTGGGGGGCATTTAAGTCATAGAGATTTGTGACCCTGTGGAGGTCTGGATGTTGGCATTTTTTTCTCTGACAGTAGAACAATACTCTTGCTCCTTCTATGGGCTAAAATTGTCAAATACTGTTAAATATTAATAGTTTTTTCTGAACAGACTGGTTTCCTGATTGTGTGAGGTACTGCTTTGTGTGAACTGGGTGATGTTTGCTGTTCTACAGTTGTATTCTAGTAGAGTAGGACCAGTAGGTGACGTGCTACAAGACAAGAAAAGACATTCAGAATGAATGTAGGGCATTCAAAAACAATAAAGCACATTGCGATTCCAAATTTCTTCTTTCCATAAGTTTCTGGAGATTTTCATCAATATTGTTTAATCAATAATTGACTCCTAGTATCTCCCAAGTGACTTTTTATTTCCAATTGTAAAAATTAGTTAATTTAAGAGATGGTAAATGCTTAAAATGTTTCTGCTTCTAGTGGACCTTTACCTTATTTCATTTTTCTGTGCCTTTTGTGCATACTTGTCTTGGCCAGCATCCTTGCTTTTTCCTTGGCTGAACCATTGCTGCCTTACTCTGTGATTTTTCTCTGAAAGCTGCCTGCTTAGCTGACTGTGTAACACATGAAGATCTGATGCATCTGCACACAGAATTGTTATTTACAGAACAGATAATATGCAGAATTGCTTAGATCCCTTTTTTTCTCTGAAATAAAAGGATTCAAGTAGCTGACAAACTCACTTGTACATTTTCTTACGTACCTTTCCCCCGGTGTTATTACAGTTGCTTCTGTATAAGGGGCAGATGCGGATCTGGCATTTTGTGAGGGTACTGGGCATGTCTGTAGGATTACTGTTTGCTTTTTCAAGTCAGTAGGTGGGAACAGGACTGTGCTGTAAAGGCAGTAATACCGAGCTGGCCCTAACTTTGCATTATCAGACTCTTAATATTCCTGGAAGGAAACATACTTGCACTTAAACTGTACTGTTAAGCAGCGATATTAAAAATAGAGTTGTTGTGTGAGGAAGGAGCAGTGGAGGGTGGTCACTGCCTTGTGATCCCTGTGTTAGTGTCCACATCATGCACTGGGATGTGATGCTGGTATCTCTGAGCTGGCTTTGAGCCTGAGGGTAAAACAGTGCAAACTGTTTTATAACCAAAACCAAATCTAAAAACAAGATGCAAACTTGTAAAATTGCTGTTACGGGTATCTCAGTGAAGGTCACAGGTAGGATAATCCAGATTACCGTTTGAGGAGAGAGTGTGTTTGGTGAATGTAGGTGTATTGCTCCTGTGTGTGAGCTGAATTGTGGGACTCTGTGCCAAGTCCCACAGCATTTCTGTCTGTGGGCATGGGCAGAGCCAGCTCAAATGTGCAAATGATCTCTAATAACTCTAAGTGTCTCTTCCATCAGTACAGAATAGGTGTCTTGGTTTCGTCCTGGCTCCCCAGCCCGAGCCGCCCTCCCTCTCCCTCTGCTCCTCAAAGCAGGGAAAAGGAAAGGGGCGGGGGGAAAACCCCAAACTTGGAAGGAACTGAGCCAAGTCAGTGTGTGTGTTTGTGTGTGTGTGTGTGTGTGTGTATATATATATTCTCTAAATGTCTGCAATTATATGTATACAATTTGCACCCACAATAGGGAAAGAGAAGGGAAAAAGGGAAGGGGAAAACAGGGGCAACAAAGAGCCAAAACAAAAAGCAACGGGTACAAAAAAAACACACCCACCCACCCACCAAGTAAACCAGTACAACACAATCCCACCAACTACTCTTAGAAGAAAGCCAGCCCCTTCTCTCACGTGGGAGTCTCACTCACGTCCTTTCCTTGATCTTCTGTGTGGCTCTGATAAGGGACTGAGCAGCAGAGAACTCCCTGCACTCCACCCTCACTGGAAACCGAAGAGAGGCTAAACTTTCTATCTCCTGTCTTATATCCTTCTTTGTCCCGTGGGAGGGGAAACAATGGGTGAGGAATACCTAGGAGACAAGCCCCTCCTTAGTTACATCTGGTTACTAGGAAACAGCCTGGATCAAACTATCACAATAGGAAAGGCTTATTCACATATTTCAATGCAGTTATGTTTTGCAGTGTGTGCAGGTGAGTGTATTTGAAGTACAACATTGATACTATACTAAGCTGCGTGAACTGGGTTTTACTGCCCTCTGCTTAGAAATGTGTCTAAGAATTGCAGCATAACATTTATCAGATCTAAACCAGGGACATTTATGCTGGATTCAGACATAGCAATGTAAATTCATGTCTGAACTTTTTTATTAATTTGTTTTAATAGAGCTTTAGCATTCTGCTTCACTAAGAGTTTTCATTTTTCCTTCCAGCTGATGCAGCCCAGCAGTTTCAGTATGCAGTGAGAGTTATTGGCAGCAATTTTGCTCCCACTGTTGAACGTGATGAGTTTCTTGTAGCGGAGAAAATCAAGAAAGAACGTAAGTGCATATTTGTTTCTTTCTTACAAATAGCAAGTTCTTCATCAAGTTATTTGATGGGTTCATGTCTCTGAAAATGGAACAGCCCTGCTTCACAGATTGTCACCTAATCTGATATTAATGCTTACCTCCTGAAAACGTTGTGATGCACATTTCATTAATTCCCTAGTGAATATTCCTGAGTGGTTATTTGTATTTACAGCTCAGATTTTTCTGAATATTTAGGTTAGACTTTCCTTACTGCCATTTACTTTGTATCTTACCCACTATGAAAATAAAGCACATTAATATTGCACTACTTTCACTTTGTTAGTGCTCAGAATTTATGAGTGAGTAGTTCTTTTTAGAAAACTGATATTACTGAGATGTGGACTTCAGAAATACGACACATTGGCACAATTAACTTCATGAACCCCTGTGTGAAGTTTGCTGAATGAGAATCCTGAGAATGGAGGGAATTGTTTGTGACTTACCTGATATTTCTTGCCTTCAGTTTCTCTGCCAATTTTCTGCAACCACCTTCTCAAAAGTAAAATAGTAGGCTGTGACTTCCTAAGTTATATTGCAATTCCATTCTGTTGTACTCTGTGCTGCTCAGAGTGAAGTGTCACACTGTGTGAATCCAAAGGGGCTGTGATGCCGCCTTCTCGAGAAGACAAATACTGCTTCCAGGAGATTGTCTGCTGTACAGTAGCATGTCCAGAAACAATTTCTTGAAGTATGCTAGTTAAATTAAAGCTTCATATCTGAGCTTTGAATATTCAATCAGGGAGATTGAATTAGGGTAACTGACATCAGTGATTATAACTTTTTTAAGGTCCGTGTGTTTTTTTTGCTAATGCAGAGTCTCTGTGACTTGCTGGTTGGCAAGTAAGGCCATCAGAATTCCTCTAGCTACAACTCCAAATGACTGGAATCTACGTTATGCACTTTTCTGCATGATAAGTTTCTCCATGAGTTGGTTAGTTCTAGACAGCAGAGCACATATTCTTTGGGCCTATTGTCAGGAATTTTGAAAAGGGCTGTATCTCCCATCTTCCTTCTCCCTGACTGCAGCTTGTAGGCTGATGTAAGTGATCATGTAAGGAGCAACTGGATATGTCCTTCTAACTTGACATTTATTTTGGAGATATCATACGTAAAATGACTTAGTTGGCAAAGTGTACATAGCGGTGACTTCTGGTGCTAATTAACATTTATAACATTTAACAGCTATTTTTCTTACCACTACACTTTCTTCACATGTTTTTGTTTTATCTCCGTGTTTTTCTTACCATGGCTCTTTCTGATGTAACATAGCTTTTCTGATGAAATCTTAGTTTGAAGATGTTTTTCCTCTGAGAAATTACCTGTTATGTAACCAGCATTGATTGAGACCTGTTATTTTTTGTAATATATAAAAGTTGTGTGATCTTGGAATTCTGCTTGACTCCGAGCAAGTAGCATTACTACTTTTGTTTCTTGCTTTTATTGCCTAAAATAGACATAATTACACTAAGTTTTGTGAGCCATTACATGTAGTTTTTACAGCATTCTTTAACACATATGTGCCTTTGATTATGTCCCTTAAGTCCCTAAACCTACTGTATGGCAGACTAGACTTTAAAAGGGCACTTATTTAGAAGGTGTGTATTTTGATTGCCCTAAGAAAAACAGGTACTTATGTGGAACCACTTCTGAGGCAAGAGTTTTCAGGGGTGGAATGCAGATGACATGAGAACAGGCAAAATGTTTGAGTAAATAGGATGAAACCATTCAGCATCACTAAGCTTTCTTGGGTACACTTGCTAATTTACCACAAATGTGTAATGTTAGACACGACTGTAATAATTCCCCTAAATTTTTAATCTGTATTTCTTCTTTTTTTTTATTTTAATAGTTGTGCGACAAAGAAGAGAAGCAGATGCTGCTTTATTTTCAGAACTCTACAGAAAACTTGGTTCACAGGTAGCGTAAGAAATGTGTAAGGAGTAGAAAAACTGAAGGCACACATACACATCCTTCTGATATTGTTTTGGAGAGTACTCAGGTTATGAACAATATTTTTTCTGAGAGGATGGTTGAATGCTGGAACAGCTTACCCAGGAAAGGTACAGCGACGCCATCCTTGGGAGAGAGTGAAAACCTGAGTGGACACAGTCGCAGATGAGCTGCTGGAGATGACCCTGCTTTGAACAGAGGGATTGGATTAAGCAATACTCACTAAATTCTGTAGTTTTTCTGAAAAAGTTTACAAGTTCCTTCTTTTTGGAATTTAACTGTAAATCAGAAGAGAATAAGGGACACATTTTTAGTATTTGAGTCCAGTTATGTGAAGGGGCACTTCATATGAAGAAAGGAACTCTCTAAAAATAGAAGTATTCATTTTATATCTAAACCTGCTGAATTTTCTCATAGTTAGTTTTACAGAAATCCCTCTCAGTATACAGATTTTTAAAATCTAGGATTCTCATGCCTCTGAATTTTCAAGTGCTTCATGTCTGTAATGTTGAAGGTTGAGAGGTTGTTGACTTTGATGACTCTAGCATTGGTGTTAATCAAAGAATACTTTATGTCGATATTCTGACAAAAGATGTTAGTATATAGAAATCCTGAGTTTAAAAGGGTAACACTGAGATTTTAGAACTGCAATAGAGTTATTCTGCGGAGAATATGACCAGTTAGAACTTGGTTCTGCTCCTCTCCTTTTCCATGCTTAACTTGCCCAATACTCTGTTAGTGCTTGGAGCTAAAACTGAGTGACTCTTCCTTTTCTTTATGTGTCCTGAGTGGACTTGTGTATTATTAGCATTACTTTTCACAGCAAAGCGTCACTGCCTCAGCCATTGGTTTCAGCCTCTCCTTGCATGCTACACTATATGATCTTGCTCTTTAAATACAGATTTTCTGTAACATGTTTCTGTGGCTTCCATACTGGGTTGCCATTTGGAAAGTGAGAGTGCTGCAGTGCATGACTGTAATCTTTGATATGAAATGCCTGCCTATGTTATGTGTTGGGTTACTCTTTCAAATGTGTAATGCAAGGGGGCAGTCCCGTGGTGTAAAGGAGAGCACTCTGGACTCTGAATCCCCAGGTCATGAGTTCGAGTCTCAGTAGGGACCATCCCCTGGCAGTTCAATGCCTCCCTGATATCCGATTCCGTCAGATCTCGGATGCTCAGCAGGGTCAGCCCCGGTTAGTACCGGGTGACAGTCCCAAGGACTTCACTGTCACTGTCCAAGCTCGCTTGGCCGTGGCAAATAGACCTTAGGAGTTAAATGGTAGGGCCAGTTCTGCCCACGCTGTGCCTCACCTAAAAAATCCACTGCACAGGCTGGAAGGGCACACCCACGTGGGGAGAGCCCTTCCCAAATCTTCGTTCGTGAAATCTGGCCATACATACATAATGCAAGATATCTCCTTATATTTTACTGCCTCCTCAAACATTGGAGGTTCTTTTATCCTTTTTTTTTCCTGTCGTAGCACCTTGTGTACATGAAACACTATCATAGCTTCTTTAAAATTCACGATACCAATTATTATTCAGCTTGCTGTTTAGTTTATTAATGTTGGTGGACAATCATTTCTTTTCCCCATGAGCTTAGGGAAAGGGGTAGAAAAGATTCACATTTTCTGAATCAGTGAGACTTTTTCTTCCTCCAGCAAGTCTCTTGAAAACAGCTAGAAGGAAAAAAAAGCATGTGTGCAACTGTTTTAACTTTGTTTCATCCTTTACTCTTAAGAGAAAAGGAGGTCAGTGCTTATCGTGGCAGCTTGGCAGCTGAGAAAACCATGCTTCTGGAAGCACGTGGACTTATTCTGCCCTGGCCAGTACAAGAAGCAGTAATGTTGCTGCACCTTCTTTGCCAGTTGTTAGTTAGTTACTGTATTAGTTATTTACAACAGATGCAATACCTCTACTTTTTGCTTGTTGTTGAACTCAAAGCAGAATATAATAGACTTCCGCTTTACATAGTAGTATAGAAGGTCTCCTTTTGCTCTTATGTAACAATATAGAGCTTTGATTTGGTTAGTGTACTCTGTCCTGAAGAATGGAATACTCTCTGTCCAAAATTCTTATATAACATATGCACACTAAATGTGTAATTTGCAAGAGGCAGGAAAAATAGAAAATGGTGAAAATGAAAACGTGTTTAAAACAGATGATTTCAAATTGACCTTGAAAGTGCTTTTTGCAAGAGTAATAGCACTGAATTACCTTTCCTAGAGGATGGAGTCTTTGTTGAATCTTGATATGACTAAAGTTTCCTTTGTATTCAACATTGCTTAGTATTCAGATCGTAACCTGATCAGTGTTGTGAGCAAACTTCAAGTTTCTTTGATTTACTCCAGTGTTTAATGTGCATCATAAGGTTCCGTGTCTCTGGTAAATTCAGGTGCAAGCGTTAGTGTCACAGAACTATGCAGTAACATATCTAGAAACATGCATATTTTGAATGAAACTCTTTAGTATTTGCTTTCCCTCTAAAGTGTACTGTTGGTAGCTTGGGCTTCAGTCTAAGCTTTCTGCTGAGATCTAAAGCTGATGACAGTGTTAGTCTAACAGTCTCTATGTGTCTGTTTGCTAAAGACTGTATTATGTATTCATCAAGTGTCATGTTAACAGTGTCTGTACCTTAGGCTGTAAAAATTTTAGTAGCTCTTAAATGGCATTTAAACTAACAGAAATGTAAAATCTTGCTTTTGAAGCCTCCTTATAAAGGAGAGTGAAGGGGAAAAGTGGAGAAAAGACATTTCTCTGCTTAAAATTTTACAGAGTTTTCCTTCTTCACATTTAGGTAAAATTAACATCCAAACATAAAATATTTTAAATGGCAAGAGTGTGTGGGAATGCTAGTAAAAGTTCATCTCTGTATAAACCTCATTCTTAGTAACTGTGAATTTTAAATTGAGCTTACTTGCTGATCTCGGGGCAGGTGAGAGTTCATGATTTGAACACAGTGGAGAAAATTAATAAAATTGGCTGCACTGCACTTTTCCAGTTTATTCAAGAAAGTGTTAGTCTTATTTGTCTGGAAGATGTATGCATATATATTAGGTTGCATAATTAAAAAGAAATCTGTAGTTGTTGAGAGTTGAACTAATTTTTGCTTGCCTTCATCTTTTTAAAGGGCATTTTGAAAAACAAATGGTCAATACTCTACCTCCTGCTTAGCCTTAGTGAAGATCCACGTAAACAGTCTAACAAGGTAAGTGAGGAAACCTTTGTTACTTCTGAGAAGCAATAAATGTGTGTCACTTATTTTAGATGTCATTAAGAATCATTATCCAGACTTAACCAGCACCTCAGGTTGTGTTTGTGGCAATTGTGTGTGAGGCTGAAAGAAAGAACACACTTTACTTAAGTATCTGAATGTTCAGTGTAATTTTCTTACACTAAGTACATGTAAAAATCTGAGCCGTCCAACACTTGTAGCTGAAGTTGTGACTGTATTAGCTGGGTGGTTTTTGTTTGCTTTCTACTTGGTGTTGTAATATCTGCTCATGTGCTAATGAGTTTTAAATGGAGCAGAGAAAGCAAAATTCCTCCTTCAGCTGCAGCTCTGCTTGCACCAAAATGCTTTTTGCAGCTATTGCTAATGACAGTTTGCAGGCAAAAAGAAGCTATGTTGCTAAAAGTATCTTTGCTCACCATAAAGGATGTTTTTGTCATTATAATTGCAACAGCAATTTTCCTTTGCATAAACATGGTCTTCAGGTATTTCTTGTGTTTTTGATATTACACTCCTGTTAACTAAAGACGTGACTTAAAGCAACTCCCACATATTTTTTTTCATTCCTCCCTTTTGAAATCCTTTCCTTTTCAGGTGTCAAGTTATGCCACGCTTTTTGCTCAAGCATTGCCACGGGATGCTCACTCAACCCCTTATTACTATGCCAGGCCTCAGACCCTTCCACTGAATTACCAAGACCGCAGTGCTCAGTCTGCCCAGAGTTCCTGCAGCATGGGGAGCAGTGGGATCAGCAGCATCAGCCTGTATGCCCTAAATGGGCCAACACCAACTCCACAATCACTCGTTCCAGGGTAAATTTTACCTTACAGATAGGTTTGGAGAAGACTTGAGATGATCTACTGCTTTTTTCTTTTGCCTTTTTTTTTTTTTCCTTTTTGCCACTCTCCCTGTTTGTATGCCATGGGAAATTCCACTGTAGGTGCAGAGAAATTGAGTTCCTTAACTGAACAGTTCTGAATATCAGGTGCTGGCATATGACATATGAAGCCATAATTGGCTGCCCCACATGTATCCATTGTTAATCACCATCTTCTTGTCTCTGTCTTCCTTCCCATCCCCAAGATCTGTGAAACACAAAATCACAATTGATGCATTTTCAGAAAGGACCAAAGCTGCTTCTTAGGTTGAGGATACCTTTTTTTAGTAGGGCATATTTGACATGAGTTACTGAATTCATAGTATGGAAATAATAACTAGTGCTGACAGAACTCGATTTTACTGCTATTAGTAGGCTTTACAATACAAATACTTGGTGGACTTTGTCTGTACTAGGTTTATATTGTGTATCTTGAATACATGGGTATGCGATGCCTTTAAACTAGGAGCAACAAGAAGGACTGTGCCCCACAGCTGAGTGAGGAAGTGGCAGACCAGATTTTTAAGCAAAAGATGCAGGGTGATGTGAGCAAGAGAGACCTGGAAACCAACAGAGCAGCGAAGAAGGGACTTCATCCAACTGTGCAGAGAAATGAGGAATGTGGAGAGGAAGGCTTCTGTGGGAAGTTCTCATACCTTTGCTGGAACATCATCTAACACATGCAGTGGAGGGAACAGACAGGAGGACTTGAATTCACTGGGGCTGTGATCTCATTGGAATCACAAAACCATGGTGGGATAGTTCATAACACTGGAGTGTTACAGGGCCCCCATACAGGCTCATGGGAAAGGACACGCCAAGGGGGCAAGAAAAAGAAATTTATATTTACATGAGGGAGCAGCAAGAATGTAGTGAGCTTTGCCTAGAGACACATGAGCTGCTGACTGAGACTTCATGTGTTAGAAGTAAAAGGCAGAGAGCAACATGGGTGATGCTGTAGTGGACATCTGCTGTAGACTGCCATCAGGGAGCAGATATTTGGACAAGTGGAAGAAGCGTTACATTTGCAGGCCCTGGTGTTCGTGGGGAGCTTTAATCACAGCCATAACTGCTGGAGGGGAGTGCTGCAGGGCCCAAGCCATCCAGAAGTTTTCTGAAGTGCACCGATGCAAACTTTTTGGCACAGGTGATTGAGGATTAGGATAGATACTTTGTTGGACCTCACTTTTACAGACAAGGGAGAACAGATTGGGGAGGCAAAGGTGGGGGACAGCTTTGGCTGCAGTGATCGTAGGATGGTGCAGTTCAGGATTCTGAAAGAGGAAATGCAGTAAAAAGCAGTATTCCATCCCTGGATTTCAAGGTAGGATTCTTGGAGCTCTTTTGGGTTCTGCTAGGAAGGATCCCATGTGAGACTGCCCTGGAGAAGAGAGGGATTAAGGAGGGAACAGAATAGAATAGTTCTGTTTGAAGGGATCTGCAGCAATCATTTAGTTCAACTGCCTGACTTGAGAGCTGGTTGATATTCAAGGATTACCTTCTTCAAGTTCAAGAATGAAATGGACAAGTGGAATTCAGGCAAAAGTGGCAGGAGGCCTGCATGGTTGAGCAAGTTGCATCTGACATAATTTTGACATAAAAAAAAAGTGTACAAAAGATAAGGGAAAAAAACCTTTGCATAAGGTGGGGTGTGTGTTTGAGGGCAGGGAGGATACTGTGAAACACTGAAATGGGTTGCCCAGTGAGGTTGTGCCATCTCCATGCTTAAAAATACTAAAAACATGACTTGGACAATGCACCAGGTAACGCTCTCTAGCTGATCTTGCTTTCATCAGGAGGGTTGGAAGAGGTGATCTCCAGAGGTCCCTTTCAACCTCAACCATTATATAATCCTGATATGACATTGAAAGTTATATCGGTGAACTTATTTCATGTATTTGATTGCTTAAAAACACCAGCAGAACCCTACCCTGTCTCTGGCATAATCTTCATCTGACCTATTCAGACTGCTGTTTTACAGGAATTTCACTGCACTCTTTAGTCTTGTCGTCTCTGAATTTCATTACTCCTGAATTTCTCTTTATACCTGTTTTCCTTTTTTCTAGAGTACATTCTTCTGAAAAGCCTAAATTCAGTGTTCTGCTCTATTTGATGCGTTACAAATGCTAAGCACAATAGAGCTCAGTCTTTGACAGTTAAGACCAGTTATCTTCAGGGCAGCTGGCCCCCTGAGCTGGTAGACAAGGACAGGGAGCGGAATGGACCCCCTGAAATCCAGGAGGAAGCAGTTAGTTAGGAGCCACTTAGGTGCTCACAAGTCTGTGGGACCAGATGGGATCCACCCTAGGGTGTAGAGAGCTCTGGCAGAAGAGCTTCCTAAGCCACTTTCCATCATTTATCATCAGCCCTGGATAACCAAGGAGGTCCCAGATGACTGAAGGTTGGCCGCTGTGATGCCCATCCACAAGAAGGGCTGGAAGGAGGATCTGGGGAACTACAGGCCTGTCAGCCTGACCTCAGTGCCCACCAAGGTTATAGAGAAGATCATCTTGAGTGTGATCACATGGCACATACAGACAACCAAGGAATCAGACTCATCCAGCACAGATCTAGGAAGGGCAGGTCCTGCCTGACCAACCTGATCTCTTTTTATGACCAGGTGACCTGCCTGGTGGATGAGGGAAAAGCTGTGAATGTATCTACCTAGACTTCAGCAAAGTGTCCCATGGCATAGTCCTGGAAAAGCTGGCAGCCCATGGCTTGGACAGGGGTACTCTTTTCTGGGTTAGGAACTGGCTGATGGCCGAGCCCAGAGAGTGCTGGTGAATGGTGCTGCATCCAGTTGGTGTCCGGTCACTAGCAGTGTCCCCCCGGGATCACTGTTAGTCCCAGTCTTGTTTAATATCTATTGATGATCTGGATGAAGGGATTGATTCTACCATTAGCAAATTTGCAGACAACACCAAGTTGGGTGGCAGTGTCAATCTACTGGATAGTAGGAAGGCTCTGCAGAGATACCTGGCCAGGCTGGATCAAGGGGCTGAGACCAACAGTACAAAGTTCAACGAGGGCAAGTGCTGGGTCTTGCACTTTAGTGATGCCAACCCTCTGCAGCACTACAGGCTTGGAGCAGAGCGACTGGAAAGCTGCTCAGTGGAAAAGGACCTGGGAATGCTGCTTGATAGCGGTGGAACATGAGCCAGCAGTGTGCCCAGGTGACCAAGAAGGCCAATGGCATCCTGGCCTGTATCAGGAATGGTGTGGCCAGCACAACTAGGGAAGTGATTCTTCCCCTGTGCTTGGCACCGGTGAGGACACACCTCAAATACTGTGTTCAGTTCTGGGCTCCTCAATTCAGGAACAACGTAGAGATGCTGGAGCATGTCCAGAGAAGAGCAGTGAAGCTGGTGAAGGGTCTGGAGTACAAGTCCTGTGAGAAGCAGCTGAAAGAGCTGACATAGTTTAGCTTGGAGAAAAGGAAACTCGGGAGGGACCTTGTTGCTCTCTACAGGTACCTGAAAGGAGGCTGTGACGAGATGGGGATCAGTCTCTTTTCCCAGGCAGCTAGTGACAAGATGAGAGGTCATAGTCTTAAGCTGCACCATGGGAGGTTTAAGTTGGACATTAGGAAGAGCTACTTCACAGGAAGTGTGATTGTTGGAATAGGATGTGGTAGAATTGCTTTCCTGGAGGTGTTGAAGGAAACACTGAGCATGGCACTGAGTGCCACGGTCTCGTTGACATTGGTAGTGTCAAGTCATAAGGTTGGACTCGACGATCTCAGAAGTCTTTTCCAGCCTTACTGATTCTGTGATTCTGAGTTGCTCTGTCTTGCAGGCTGTGTTCTTGTTGACCATATCATTGAGTTAATGATGTGGTGGTTGAAAGAGAAAAGGCATTTCCTGACTTCTTTCACATGGACATTTGTATTGCAATCTTTTCCATCTCTCCATGTGATTGGTTTCATAGCTTTGTGGAATTAGTGTTTTGGGTTTTTTAAAAGTATATGTATATTTCAAAATGTTTACATTCCATTGGAGGAGGAGGAGGAATGGTCAGCAAAAATTCCTTGCAGATATTTGCAACTTTATTTTTCGTCATGGTGCAGAAATATTCAGAAAGCTAACTTCTAGTCTTAATGTTTTTTATGTTTAAGACTTTCTTTGTAAGAAATGGAAGGAAGGGAAATCAGAGCTTGTCTGGATATTCCCTCCTTGTTCACATCTTCAAACACTTAATAGAAACTATCTGAAAGGAGAGTGAATTTTATCCTCTTTTTTCTATTTTCCTTTAGTTCTTTGACATGTAATTACAGTTTCAGGTAATAACAAAACTTAAATATTTAAGGTTTTTAGTATGACTGTTGTTTTTTATTCTTATAGTAACTTTTAATCTATTTCAGCATAATTACACTTTTCAACAAAGTCAGTTTTTCATATGAAATCATATTTGTTAGATTTGTAGCCCCCTTTTCTAGAGTTTTTTTTTTTAAGTATAGGCTTATAGGAAGCTATAAATTGTCTCTATGTTCTGTACCCTTTCTTGAGGTCCATTTATTAAATAACTAAAAAAAACCAACTGAATCATCCATGGAAAATGAACTCAAACTTGGGGGCATTTTTCAAAATTTGCATCACTCCATGCCATGTAATGGATATGGAATAGAAGTTTTTAAAGATATTTCTTCCTTTTATCCTTTTAGACAATCCTATCAAGCCCCAGGTGTTGGAGATTGTCTCCGTCAGCAATTGGGATCACGTCTCGCATGGACTTTAACTGCAAGTCAGCCTTCTTTACAAAGCACTACCTCAAAAGGCTTTTCAAATGCTGTGTCTCGTGGTGTGCCAAGGTCTAGACGGGAAGGGGATACAAGTGGTGAGCAAAGATGCATTTGTTAAAGATCATTGTTTTACAGTTGTTATCTATATCCTCCATTATTTTTTAAATGCTTTTGGAATAGTTTTTATAGCATGTTGATTTTTGGAGGAGTGTTTTTCTAGAATGCATTTAATAGAAGGATAGAAGGAAATGTGAGAGGTAATGTTCTAATTTACTAACAGCTACAGCTAACATTCAAAACTTTGTTTTTTACATTGTTTTAGTGTAACCTAGGGCAGTCCCATGGTGTAAAGGAGAGCACTCTGGACTCTGAATCCCAAGGACCTGAGTTCCAGTCTCAGTGGGGACCATCCCCTGGCAGTCAATGCCTCCCTGCCATCCCATCCCATCACATCTCGGATGCTCAGCAGGGTCAGCCCCGGTTAGCACCGGGTGCTGTGACAGTCCTGAGGACTTCCCTGTCACTGTCCAAGCTCGCTCGGCCGTGGCAGATGGACCTTCGGACTTAAACGGTGGGGCCAGTTCTGTGCACGCTGTGCCTCACCTAAAAAATCCACTGTGCAGGCTGGAAGGGCACACCCACGTGGGGAGAGCCCTTCCCAAATCTTCGTTCATGAAGTCTGGCCGTACATACATACATAGAAGAAAATGTGCAAGACTAGTATAGTTGGCCACAGTCTCTTTGGCTGATTCTTAATTTCTTTTTGCAGTGGTTGGCTTTATAATGTATTCTGCTCTCTTAAAAGACTGACTTCGTTCCAGTGTTTGTCAGCCATGGATTGTGACTTGTGAGCAGTGATCATTCTTTTGACGATAAGAAGATGCTACTGCTTTTAGTATCAGAAATAGAGCTCAATGAATAGAATTTGTTGAAATAGACTCATCCATTTGTGATTCTGTGTCTTTTAAAACTTGGAAATGTGCATGGGAATATAGAGATACTAAAGCTATTTCTACTTTAAATTGGCACACTGTTTACAGTGGTTGTATTTGGAACAAATGACATAAAATAACCAATAGATAAATGTAGAATCACAGAATGGTTTGAGTTGGACCGCACCTTAAAGATCATCTTGTTCCAACCCTCCTGCTGCAGACCAGTAAGGCGGTGTGGTTCTTGTGTAGCCTCATTAATGTTGTGTGCTGAAGGAATCGGCAACGATATGGTGCTTCTACCTGGAGTTAGGATTCTTAATCCATTAACCCAGGAGAAGTGTGTGCTCAATGCTAAGCCCCACCATGTGCTCCCTGAGAGCCCCCCTGAAAGGACACACAGAGGCACAGGCTAGGGCAGGAACAAAGAGGCAGTTTATTCAGGGGGACAGGTTTATAAAGGACTTGGAGGGATTCAAATGCTCCCATAAGGGACAAGGGGGAAGTCTGGCTTCAGGCCAGTAAGAGTAAGGGGATTTACATTGAATGGGAGAGAGTTCCAGATAACAGGAGGTCACTATCTGTATTCCAGCCCCTTGTCCTGGCAAGGGTCTTCTGGGAAGAAGACAGTGACTTTGCAGTTTTACATTAAGTACATTCAAACTACACTAAAAACATCAGTTGTTAAAGCATTCTCAGTAGATGGCTGCTTTTCTTCTTCAGCCCATTTCTGGCATGACATTCTCCAAGCCATATATTGAGAGTGCACTGCTGCAGACCAGGATATCTTCCACTAGACCAGGTTGCTCGGAGCACTATCCAGCCTGGCCTTGAACACTTCTAGGGACGGGACATCCACATCTTTTTTGGGCAACCTGTTCCAGGGCTTCACCACCCTCAGAGGAAAAATACCCTTCCTAAATTCCTAATATTGCTAATTTGTTTCCTTGAGTAAGTGACTGTAAACTTGAAGCTAGTGCCTAGAGGATCTATTCTTAATTTACACAAGTGTAACTAAGGAGGAATTGGTTAAGAGGTGAAAGTTTCAACCCACTTCTACTATAAAAGTGGGAAATTTTTCTCAATGAGAGAGCTAATGGCAGATGTCATCATGCAGTGCTGTTACTCTCTGGCAAAGATAAGAGATGCCTTGGGTTTTTTGCAGTTTGGTTTGGTTTTTTTTAAAATAACTCCTAAACAAATAATCGTGGATATTTAGAAGCTAAAATATAGCCTGTCTGTCAGCCTATGCATCTTTGAGTAGCAGAGTACAAAGCAGGAGCTTACAGACCAAATGAGTTGTACTGGTAGCATCTGAGGGCAGCATTTCATGGTTAGAATCTAATTAACAAGTCTTTGATGTTCAAGAGGATATGTGTGTATATATATAATGTAAGTATGTATTTCATATGTAATAGATATAATATAGACAAAAATGTATAAAATCTACCATTGCCTCTTAATTTGTTTTACTGATTGGTATAAAAGGCAATACTTCTTCCGTTGAGTCAGCCAGCAGCTGTGATGCTTTGGTTCTTGTGTGGGAGGGGTGTAAGGGCTGACAGTTGCCTTAAATGAAGTCACTTGCTGATGTAGAAATAGCAGTAAGACTGTGTTCTGAATATAAAAGGCTAATGCTAAGAAGATACATTTGTATGAATACAAAATTCTTCTATAATCAAATTTTTTTTCTGTGTTCTAAAGTTACTTGTTTTTATTTGGATTTTTCTTATTGTTACACCTACACAGAGTATAGTCTGGCACATTGTATAGCTAATATTAATACATCTTGTATTATTTACCAATTAAAGGAACATGCACTTCGATCTTTCACCTTTTCGGTGACAGTTTCTAGAAGGGGCAAGCTACTCTTATGCCTATCTTAAGGTTATGAAGGGAGACTGAGTTTTAAACAGCATCTTGAGATAAAGGCTGATTTTGCCAAAATAAGAATAGAAATTTTTTTTATTATTTTTATTCTGGGAAAAAGGATTGTTGGTGAGGCAAGCTGATGAGAGTAAGAGTGCTGTCAAAATTGGGAGAAACATGTTCTAGCATCTCAATTTCTGGATAATGTTAAAATTGTTTTAGTCTTGATATCTTAAATGAAGTTACAGAAGCAAATGGTGCTGTTTTTCCCAGAAGTGGGGGTAGTTTCAGTGGCCTGCACAGCACCTTTTTGAATCTTCTGTTTCCTTTAAATAAATATCCTAAATCTCAAATATAGTCTAACCTCTAACTAGAGATAAGAACAAGGAGCAAGCTGTATACTACAGTAACAAACACTTTCAAAAATCAAATGTATATCTATCTTCAGAAACAGTATTTACAGTATTTCCTGTTTGCCAGCTCCATAGCTATTATGCAGGTGACAGTCTGGTTTTGCTCACTGAGCAGTGGCATGTATGAGTGAAAGCCAGTATTAAACAAGCAGCTCTTTCTTCTGGATTAACTGTTGTTTTCCTAGGTGAATATAAAGAGATTATTCTGTAAGTCCTACTTAACAATTTCAGCTGTTTGTTTGAAGAAAGATAAAGCTGTTAGGATGCCTCAGAACTTGCACCAGTGGTTGGATCAGAAAAAAGGCTTAACAGCTCACTCTGTTGGTTAAAATATAATATGCCCTGTGTCGTATAAGCTGACTGCTGAGAGAATCACAGGTAGCATTAGAGGCAGGTAAAGGGAATCTTTGGCTTTCCCCTCAGATTGTTAAGGGGACCTAAAACATTTCTTTACAGGCTGTAAACACAGGCTTTATAATTTCTTTTTATTTTGGTTATGCTTTTTGAAGTTGTAATCAAAACTTAATTGTCTCAACAAATCTAAATACTGTTTTGTTTTTGCTTTTTCTTTCTAGGCTCTGTTGAAATAACTGAAGCAAATCTTGTAAGAGATGTTTTATATGTCTTCCAGGGAATAGATGGCAAAAACATCAAAATGTGCAATTCTGAAAATTGCTATAAAGTGGAGGGGAAGGTACTGTATGGTGGCTTGTATTTCATATATGAGCAGAGAGGTATATAGAGCTAAAATAGCCATGAAAAACATATTAAAAAGTTAAAATATTATGACAGGTCTTTATTCCCTCCCCCAGCTTTTATTTTATTTATTTTCTTAATACAACAAAGTGGTTTCAGTAGAAGTAGATTGATTGTTAGGTTCTGAAAAGAAACTGTAGCATTTCATAAGATGTGAGTGGGTTCCCAACTCTTAATCCAGTAGAAAGACTCCTATGTTATGGCTTAATTTGAGGATTTTTGTCATCGTTTCCCCTCTCAAGTATTTAAAATATAAAGCAGATACAAGTGTTGCCTGCATTATTATTGGATTAAATTTTAACAGCCCAAGATGTGGAATGGATGTAAGTCACTTGATATTATGGTCTTGAACCCAGTTTGTAAGTGATCATCAATATGAGTTCACGCAGATTACCCGGTGGTAGAACAGAAGAAAATGCTGATATGAATTTGAATGTTGGTGTCAAATAGGGAACAAAAGAACAGGAATGGTACCTGAGAGAGAGAAGATCTTGCTTTAAGGTGGTGAGATGTTAAGCATATCTGCACAAAAACCCCAAGGCTGAGATTGGATCAGCCAGAGCAAAGAACAGAAGTGTGGCACTAATTTGCTTAGCATGTTCAGACAGTACTGCTTCAGAGCTCAGTTTCTGCTTGCTAATTGGTTTTCATGTTCAAATGGAGAGACAATGCTTCTGATTTTTACTTGTATTAAGAACGTACTACTATGACAATGTTACATAATCCTAAAATGGTGGGGAAATTATTTTTGGGCCATTTCATGTCCCAAGAGCACAGTGGACAGGTCTTAATGTTGGTTGTAACAGCACTAATTTCCTTTATTCCTCCATAACAGCAAAAACTGACATGTACAACTGTTCTCTGTTACTTTACAGTGACTTTTAGGGCTGCTTAGTGGAGGGTAAATGAAAAACTTAACTCTTGTTAAATCAGTTAAATCTTATCTGTAAACAGATGCTTAATAAACAATTCTTTTGTACCTGCAGATGCTGAAAGTTTGTAGTTCCCCAACACCTGCTCTCAGTTACTTATATTCCATATATAATTTAAATTATATATGGCAAAGAAAAGGCAGCATAAGAGATTTTTCTAGAGGAATGTGGAAGAAAATCAGTGGTTGCAGAATCAGCACTATAGGTTTCATTGGTTTCTGTGTAGCTTTCATATGAAATACACTAGTTTGAGGTAGAAAGCTCTTTTAGTTTGAATTTGTAATTCTGTTAATACAGGGAGTTAAATTACTTACCATGAGCCACCTGAATAGTGGTTTTGCCTGAGAACCTTGCCTTAAGTTATTTTTGACAAGTCAGTTGTCTTCCATGCTTCCTTATTAACATTTTTACTGAGCTACTGAACGCAGTGAAGATGAAATTATTTGACTCACTAGAGCTACAGCTGCAACTTTTTTTGTCAAACAAGGGGGACCAAGATGATACCTCCTCCAGCTGTATTTATTGACTGCATGTAAGGCAAAATAGTAGTCAAAGCACGTAGTCCTCCCTCAGCTGCACAAAGAAAATCTCACTGTACACAGTCTGTTTTTTCCAGAAAGAAACACACTTTCCAAGCTGTTACTCTTGCGTGAATGTTTTCTGATGTCAGTGTTAATATTAGATCTGATGATGACATTCATCAGTGGATAAGCTATCAGCCTCTGATTTGATCTAGGAGATACAAATAATAACACTGAGTCAATTTTGCTTGTTCCTTGTTTAATTTCAGCGGATGTGTATCGTACTCAGTGCTTGTCAAGTCCCCTGTAGTTGCAGAATTCTAAATAGTTCTTATGTCATCGCTTTGGTTTTAGCTGCGGGCAGTTTCTAACTGTGTCCAATTATGCTTGTTTGGGCTGGAATTTACCCTGTAGAAGTTGTTCAAAAAGTTAAAACTCTGCCGCTGTAGCTAAACAAGAGGGCCAGGAACTAAACTCTGGTCTTACAACCAAACGCTGCTGCCATGTGCAAGCCCACACTGGTGTGGCTAACACACTCTGACACTGATTGTTGTCTTGGACAATGCCTGTACTGCTAACTAAAACATTTAATGAATGAGATCGATTTCTAGTTCTTTGGCAGTCTGTTTAGCTTGTTAGAGCACTTCCTTGCTCTGGTTTGAACTGTTCCAGCTGGCTCTCCAAATTATTAGAACTGTCTGTAGAGGTGGGGTAGGCCCAGCTGCTGTGGGCAAAAGTCAATCTCTGCCTCTTGGCCTATTTTACCAATCTGATTGTTTGGGCTTTTTTATTCTATGAGATTTTGTAACTTGATGATTGTGTTGTTGGGTAATGTGATAAGTAAGTTATGGTAGAAAAAAATGTTAAAGTAGAAACAGTGTATTATCCATTGGTAATTTCAAAGGAAGAAATGTGCTGATGTAGATGAAAATAGTAATAGTTAAATAGGGTGTTGGGACTAAGGTAGCCTTGCAGGGTGAGTGAGATGCCAGAAGAAATAGTGGCACAGACTAGAAGAGCTCAGAGGGACACATGATTAAATAGCTTATAAAAGCTGTTACTGGTGGATCTAATTGAAACCTTGGAAGTTGGATTGTGCAAGCTTGTGTTCCTCACAGCTAGCCTGGCCTAGTAGTACCTGATGGTTTATTTTCTATTAAAGGTTTGTTTCATTTGTAGGAGTAACTAATTATTTTCTCAGTGTTTCTTCATTAGTTTGTGATTGGCTTTTCTAGAACTTTAGTATTTTCAGTCTTGCTGATTACCAGGATAAGATGAAGTCTGATTCTATGACATCAAATTGCAGATTTCTTCCTTTCTTCTGCAGACTTTTTTGTTACTGCCATAATTGGCTAATGTAAAAAAGAGTGGATGAATAGTGTTACATTAAGATTTCCAAAAGGAAACGTCTCGGATGTGGCCTGGAGTTGCTGCTGTTTTTTCAGTGCATGTGTGTAAAATTTAATGCTAATTATGCAATTGTCTGGGGGTTTTAGCACTTTCTGTTATAGAATGTGGAAGTTTTGTTTCTTGAACTGGCTTGTTTTATGAGATAGAGGGACTTTTGTGATGAAACCACTATAGACATGGTAAATTTGACTTAATTGCAAGTTACTGTTTCTCTTCACTTTATAGGTGAGCTTGTCCAAGTCTCTCAGAGATACTACAAGCAGACTTGCAGAGCTGGGATGGCTACATAATAAAATAAGAAAATACACAGACCAGAGGAGTTTGGATCGTGCGTTTGGACTTGTGGGACAGGTAGGTCAGCTAAAAAACAAATTTAGCTACAACCTATTGGTTTTGTTTCCCTAAGAAACCACTGAGTAAATGCAGTACTAGGATAATGCATAAACTTTGGAGCTTGGATCATTCATCATTTGATTTACGCCTTTCATGGACTGCTGCTTTTGATATGGGTCTTAGTCTGAAGGCAAGCCAAAGGCACTTGCTCTTGCTGGTCTTAAGGATTTTTCCCTGTCATTTGTAGCTGGGAAGTCTCATGCATAGATTCCTTTTCTTAATCTCCTTTGTTTAAAAGAAAATAATGGTTTTTTTAATTATTCCTGCATGTTGATAAACAATAACATTGCCTAAGTGGGGTGGTGGCATCCCCGAGTAAATTAATCATCAATTCAGTTGTTAGTGACCTATGCAGGAGACATTCTTGTCAGATATTGTTGATGTTCATATGTTTGGACTGCACTAACTCACATAAAATGCAAATACCCCATTATCTTCTGCCCTTGCTTTTGAATACAGCATCAAAAGAATATTAATTTTTGTTTTTATAGGTTTCATCATCCTGATTTCTAGTCTACAGTAACTTCACTGCTGCTGTAATAGCCAAAACCACATTTACTGCTAAGGCATTCCCGTTTCCTCTCACTTGCTCCCTCTATAAAACTGGATATTATCCCTTCTGAGTCGACAGAATTGTTATCCTTGCCTCTAGCCATAACATCCTACATAATCTGCCAAGAAATTGATGTGCTTCTCCCTTCAATCTAATTTTTCTTAAGAGGTCAGTAGAGACACTGTAGTGCTTCCTACTTTTCTAATGTTTTATTCTGTTGCATTCTGTCTCTTATTCTAAGTAACCCTTTTAGTTACATATAAATATTTTGCTAGTGATCCAATTCTGATTTCCATGTCTTACATTGTAGTGTTACTGTATATGCATTTTCTTCAGACTTTACTCCTTATATCTAAGTGAAGTTTCTTATTCTTTATTTAGTAGCTTCTGGCTTTTACTGTCTCTGGCTTTAATCTTCAAGTTTACAGCAAGGGGAGACCTTTAATTCCTCAGTGAATTCCAGTGGGCAGGTTTCAGATCTGCAGAAGGCTGTGCAGTTGGTTACCTGACTCTGCATAGCTCTAATGCTGTTAATTTTGCTTGAGGCAAGCACTTACATCACTTACATTAATTTCTAGGGCATAAGCATACAAATAAAAAGATGTGTTCTGCTCCTGCTCTCAGTATCTGGGCACAGTTCTTCATGGCTGTTACAGCTGAGAACTTCAGATGCTGCACACTGTGCATTAAGGAATTCAGCACAAGAATATATTCTGTATTATAAAGCATCTTTTGCCAGTGTTTTAAAAGAATGCTTTTGTAAACCATATGTAGAGTAAGATGTCTGTCACCTCTTTTATGATGATTGTGGTGGCTATTCTATCTCTACTCCTAATACTTGTCAATATCTGACATTTTATGTAAATAATAACAATGTATTACACTTTATATTTTCTACCTTTACTGCTTAGTATGTAAATTCTACTTTGTCCTCAGAAAGCAAAAAGAATCATCAACAATAACTTGTCTTGTGTTTTGACATTTTGCCCATTTAGGTCCAGTTGAAGTAGTGGACATTTAAATTTTTTACTTATGAACAAGCATTGTTTCCATCCTGAATTCTCTTTTGCTGCAGACCAAATTAGAATTCTAGGATAATGTCCAGTTTTTCTGTAACAGTTTGGGAAACAAAAATCTGTAGTCTGTGATGCAGGAATTGGCACTGGATGTCAATTTTAACTTCTAAAGCTTCTTAGAAAAAATTGGTGGCCAGAAGATCCTAAATCTTTTGGCTACTGAATCACTGAAGTCGGTGATTGTGTTCTTCCCTTTTGATCAGGTGTGCAGTGCCTTTGAGTGTTTCCTTGGAGGCTCTGCTCTACCCTCTGTCTTGGCAAGTGGTACTTTAATAGATTAAAAAATGTACTGAAGAAGCAAGTGAGAAGAAATGAAATGTAAGGGGATTTCTTTATGCCCTTCAGGATCCTCTGGAATAGAATGAATGTCAAATTTCTTTGTAATTTATAACGTTGAGTTGAAGAAAAGAACTTCCTTTCCTTATAAAGGATACAATGGCAAGATTAATGACTTTTTTTTTCCCTAGGCTTCTTAGCTGCTTAGCAGGAAAGAAGATTTATTTTCTCCTTGTGCTTGTAGAAATGATTTCTCCCTTTTACATACTCTAGTGAATAAATATATTACTTCAAGCTCTTGGGTTCCTTCTGTGAAGTTTTCCTTATTTTTTTCCACATTATTTTGACTGTGATTTTAAAAGATGTTTAAGGGAAAGTCCTGGGAAATTTCCCAGTTAAAAAAAACCTCAATACAAACCACATTAAAATAGGTTACCAAAGTTGTTAGCTGAGAATTGGGTAGAAATGAGTTCTGAAGAATTTTTGTGTGGACACAAGGAACCAAACATATAAAAAAATTAAGCACACTTGTAGGGGTTTTTAAGTCCAAAGTTTCCAACTTAGTCCAAAATTAACGAGCCGTATTTTAAATTCTGTTTTGGAAAATGCATTGCAGGAATTTTTTAGTCTGTATGTTAGGTTGAGGCCATTACAAAAACAAAACAAAACCCCACAACCTCAAACTGGAAAATTCTTCATTACTAAGCAAGTATTTTTTCCACAGATTTTTAAAAATGTACTGTTACTTATTTTCAAACAAACTAAAGTAGCTGTGCCTAGAATTGTTTTACGAAGAAGAAGCTTTGCTTTAGTTCAGGTCTGAATTAGCTTCTACACATTTTACAGATTTCTTAAGATACTTTGTGTTCCATTTCAAGTGAAAATCCTACACAACTGCAAGTTGATATAAAGGCCAAAAATTTACCTGATCCAGCAGCACTTCCTGGAAGTATTTTTTTTGAGCATTGTGTTTTCTTGTTCATGTCTATAGTCTATACTGTAAACACAATGATGGTTGCCCAACTTCTGTGTTCTATTATTAGAGGCTTTCCTGAAATTGAAACTCTATTACTTTTCTACATGTTGTGTTTTAGATGGTTATTCAAAAAGAGCTTCAACTGGGTCATGTTATTATTTGCACATCCCTGTGCTAAGTATTAATGCTGTTATTGAGATGATGTATCTCTTTTAAGAGTACACTTGTCATAGTTTAATCTATTGATAGAGTTAAACCAGCAAGAAACAAAGGCACTTGACAATGTGTGTCTGTTTCTGGAAAAGGAATGTGCCTCTCTTAGGGCAGGACTTACACCTTGGCCAGTTCCCCTAAGAGTTGGCTTTGATGTTGAAAGTTATAGCTGAGTCCCTTCAGGAAATTTCTGACTACTTGGAAGTGTGCTGACAGAATTGAAACTGTTCTGGATGGAACCAGAAAGACTTCTTTAATTCTGATTATTTTTCAGGTTTTTTCTTTATTTTTCCCCCTCCCTTATTCTTTTACAGAGTTTTTGTGCAGCCTTACATCAGGAACTTAAAGAATACTATCGACTTCTGTCTGTTTTACATTCTCAGGTAGGTTAAGTGGTTCTTTTTTAACTTTCCTGTTTTGCTTTACATTATCAAAATACCTCCTGAAGGGTATACCTACATATTCCATTAGAGCATGAAGGATGTAGAGCAGTTTCTGTTGTCAGCAGCCATAGTTCTCTAACCTGTACATTTCTTACTCTTTGGTTTTATGTACCCTTGAAGATTTGTCTCTTAGAAGTTCACTGGTGTTTGATGCATTACATAAGCAAGGAATATAATGTGTATTAGTAAGGCTCTCTCCTCTTTTGCATCCATTTTGAGAGTTTCATCTTGCATAATATCTTTATCATATCCCAAACAGTGACACATCTTTGGGGGGTGGGGGGCAGAGATAATTCAAGCAGTGCATGGTTCAGCAGCCGGTAATAACAGTTACAACTTTTTCTTCTGTCTGGGAAAGCTTGTGCACTTTTCTTGTCCCTTCAGTTAGTTTGCAAGAGTAAAAACTTCTGTTTTACAGATGTTTCAGTGTTTTACTATTTTTCTGTAACACATAGACCAAATCAGTAGGATGATCTTGCAGTTTGTCCACAAATGGTTATAGTATGTGCACCTAGATGCTGGCTTTAAAATAATATACACTTTTTTTTCTTCTGCTTGTCTTTTTTTTTATGTGGGGTCCTCAAGGAGTTCATTACTTGTACTGGAGAAAAATTTATTCTAAGAATAGATCTAAAGTTAAATTGCCTTTTAAAATTCTGCCTTCTAAAAGTCTGTATGGTTTAAGTCATAGGCTTTTGTAGATGTTTTCAAGGCATCTCAGCCTCATAACTCACTTGCAATTCTTGAACTTTTAACTTTTGGAATGCCTGTCATACATACATTTTGTTTATTTTTTCTGGTTTTTATCCAGTTATTCTTTTTGTAATTATTTGCTGCTGTGTCCAAAATGAGTTTGGTCTTCTTGTTTCCTGGAATTTTGATTTATTCTAACTTTAAAAACTTCTTGACCGTGGAAATATTTCTGAATTCTTTGAAACCCAGCTTCCTCTACCCTTCCTGCCCCACTAAACCTTTCGAAAGAAGAGATGAGTATGGTGGGAGGGGAAGCCTGTGAGGAGAAAACGAAAAGAGGGTTCTGGGATCGCTTATTTTCAAACTGTGTTTGCCTTTGTGGTCGGTTGACCCTGGCCAGCAGCCAAGCACCCACCCAGCTTCTCACTCACCCCTGCCTGTTCAGGAATGGGGAGAAAATTAGGAGCAAGACAAAAGGACAAGTCAATCAAGTTAGTGACAGTTTAGAAAGGAAGCAAAAGCTGTGCATGCAAGGAAAGCAAAGTAAGGAATTCATTCACTGCTTCCCATCAGCAGGCAGATGTCCAGCTGTTTCCTGGCAAGCAGTGTGTCAGGGTATTTAACACTTGCTTGGGAAGACAAACTCTATTACCATAAATGTTCCTACTTCTTCCTCCTTTGCCTGAGCTTTTCTCCCTGAGAAAGCTTTTTGTTCTCCATATGCTTGGAAATGGTTTCCAGGCTTAGTCACTCTGTCAGTGTCCCAGGGAACTGAGTGAGGCTCACTGCTGTGTAGTTCCATGGCTCCTCCTTCTTGAAGAGTGAATTTGCTTTCTCCCAGTTGTCAGAAACCTTCTCTAATTACTGTCTTTCAAAGCCAATTGAGAATGCAGTGACATTGTCCAGCTCCCTCACCAGGACTCACAAATGCATCCCATCAGGTCTTGTTAGACTTACACAAATCCAGTTTTTTCAGTATTCCCTAACCTGATCCTTCTCTACTCAGTCTCCCTTGTTTCCGACTTCCCTTCTGCTCTCAGGTAACATCTAGTATTCCCAACAGCAAATATTACCAAAGTAACAAGGCAAAAAAGACATTAAGTACCTCAGCATTTTCCATTTTTCCTGTCTTCACTTTCCATCACCATTCAGTAGCTGGACACAAACTTTTTCGCAGTCTTACTGCTGTTCTTGTTTTTGCTCTTCATGTTCTTTGCTGGATTCATCTTCAGTGTTAGAGTCCATGCATGTATGGAGTGTGTTGATGAAGTGCGTTCTTGTAGGGAGCAGTCAGTACAGTGTCTAATGTACAGTTCTGCTGCTGGAGCACACTGGCGTTTCTGGGGAATCTGGGTCTCTCAGCACCCAACTGAAGGGATTCCCAGAGTCAGGTTGTGTTTATATTTTCAAGAAGCTCCTGGCAACATTCCTTCCCAAGGGCTGTGAACAAAAGCAAAGAGATCCAGCAGTGGAGGAGAAATTGTATTGTGACTTGAAGGCTGGGAAGGCTTGGAGGTCACACTGCAGGATGGGGAATAAAAACCCCTGTATATTTAAATTAGTTGAAAACATGTAAAAAATTGTGACTTGAAATTAAGTGTATGCTGCATTCTTAGATTCAGGAGATCATATAGGCTACCAGTTTAGGAGTTGTTAGCTGCAGTTCCAGTTCAGACATAGAACAAGGGTCTTGTCAAAGGGTTCTGTACTGTCTTTCTCTCTATGTCTTCAGAGCTTCCTCCAAACACGTTTCTGCCCCTGAAAGAGTAATCCTGAATGTACTGTGTACTATTCCATAGGCTTTTGAAGTCTTTTCCTTGCAGACACATTGTCAGCCCATTTAAAAGTGTGAGTCCATGATGATGTACCATCTCTTCCCTGAAGTGAAGGGATGGGTTTTGCTCATGTATGTCTCTTATCATTGCCAGTTTCCAAAGAAAAAAACCCAAACATGGACCCAAGAGCATCCAAAAGCTAATACAGTTAACTGGCTTTAAGGCTGAGCTTGATATGAATGACACTGGTCTGAAATTTCACTGAGACGTTGTGTTGGAACAAAAAAAAAAAAGTGCAAGATCCAAAAATAGAGTAGTTTGGTTATCGTATACAGGAAACAGCATCTTTTCTAAGAGTTTCTCTGCTTGGACTGCTCTAGGAACTTCCTTTTCTATTCTTACTCTGTGTTCTTTTCCTGGTTGTTCCAGCTCTACTGGTAGGAGATCTGCATTTGCACCACTGATGCAAATATTTGGCTTTTATTTTCCAGGGTGTTGCAAGATTCATGATAGTCATATTGTGACAGATTTTTCTTACTGTAGCTTTTAAAGTTTTTTTTTTCCAATGGTAGTAATTTCTTAATCTGACTATATGATTAGTTTGAGTTCTGATGGCTTCTGGAGGAAGACATTGAACAGAATTTCTCCCATGTTGAACTAAAATAAGCTGGGTGTGCAGTAATAAAACGTTTACCTCCTACACCCTGCCTTTCCTTTAGATGTTTTTCTTTATTCTTTTCTGAGCATCTCTGACCACTATTTGCTGTCTTGCAGGATCTCTGCTCTCTTTTCCTTTGCACTTCTCTCTTTTGATGCCTATCTATCACCTTGCTTTCTTTAACGTTTTTACCTTTTTTGCTTTGTCTGCCTTACTACACTTCTGCTTGTTGCTGTTCTTTCACCTGCACTTGATTCTCCGTTTTCAGTAGATTGGCTCTTGGGTTTTGCCTCAGTGATTTAATGAGAGTACACATAAACACTGGGTATTTCAAATGTATTAGTAAAAATCTGATGTCTAAACAAAAACTATGAAATATCAGTTCTGCTTCAGTTTTGCCAATTTTATTCCTCGACATGTCTATTTCTATTTTCAGTTGCAACTGGAAGATGATCAGGGTGTGAATCTGGGACTTGAGAGCAGTTTAACACTTCGCCGCCTTCTAGTCTGGACGTACGATCCTAAAATAAGGTTAAAGACCCTTGCAGCACTTGTTGATCACTGTCAAGGTCTGTTGAACATTAATATTTCTGGGGAAGTTACGTAACTCTGTGTAGTTCTGCATGCCAGAGGTGGATATCAATATTACTGCTTGTTTGGGCTTTTTTAGAAAATTCTGAGTAGCTAATCCAGAGATTTACTCTGTTGGTTTAAGCAAAACGTGGCAAATTCTAGTGCTGTTTTGATAATTCTTGCTTTTTTCAAACTAGAATGTGCTCTAGAAGTCCTTCAGATTTTAAGCATGCACTTTTCATGCTGTTTTCAATTACTCAATTTAATAATCTTTCAGAGAATGTCACACTTAAAGAATCCTACTAATGCATAATGAAATTATTGGCTTGGTCTCTTTACTCTGTATGAGTATTATGCAATTCCTCTCCATATGATGGCATATAGAAGTCATTTGCAACTTGTCTGCAGATTCATGTGAAGCAACAAAACTTCACAAATCTGCAAATTTGTGGAGTGTGTAACTGTGTTGGCAATCCACAGGAAAGTGCTGAGGAGTCATGTTGGAGTTGACCAAAACTTTGGCCAGTAACTGACCCATTGTCTGTGGTTCTCCCTGAAGGCACTTCTGATTTGTGAGATTGTGGCCATTTAGGAGGAACATCTATCCAAAAAAAGCCTACACCATCTGCTTTACCTTGATTATTGGAACTTGTAACAAATTTGACAAAAAGAGGAATTTACTTCTTAAGACACTCACGAAAACGTTGAATTCTGTGATCTGTGCTGCAAGGACCCTTAAAGCTGTGCAGCATAACAGCAGAGCAAATATTCGTTCTATTTTTTAGCTTTTTTTTTTAACAACCTTTCAATTGCAAGGAAACAGGAAATGTTACCTAATGGAACTGTGGTGGGAACTATAACCAAGAAGCAGGAAAGATGTGTTTGTGTGCGTGTGTGCACACAACATCTGAGAGCATCAAGTGCAGGAGAGGAGGAAACATACTGAGGCTCCTTTAATGCTTTTGTGGTGGGGACAATGGAGAGAAAAGCAGCATTGCATCAACCTTCGTGTGTTATCTGATGCCTTGAAATTTGCAATCCCCCAAGCTACCATAAAGTAGACAGAGAACTCTGCCTAATGATTCAGTAAGATTAATAATTCATGCCCTAAAACCTAGGAGAATTCCCTGTTAACATTAAAAAATGTACTTTTGGTACATTTTAGAATTGCTGTTCAGCATGCTCGGAGTGACACATGACTAGCTCAAATCAACAGCTGCTGAATTTAAATGGGGTGCATATGGTTTTCATTCATACATTTCTATGCCTCTTCCCTATGATCTTACAGGGAGAAAAGGTGGTGAACTGGCCTCAGCAGTTCATGCCTACACTAAAACAGGAGACCCCTACATGAGGTCTCTGGTTCAGCACATTCTTGGCCTCGTATCCCATCCTGTACTGAATTTCCTTTATCGCTGGATTTATGACGGAGAGCTGGAGGATACATACCACGAGGTAATGTATGTGCTGTGGTAAATATTTTATGTCTTTTTGCTTTGGAGGTATCTGTGGGAAGCTTAGATGAGAATTTGAAAAGTAGACCTGTGATGAAAATGTGTAACATATGACTAAACCATACAGACAATAACAAAATATCACTGTCTTTGTGAATTCAGTTTTGGTACCTGCAGCGTGCAAGGATGCAGTATGTTGTCTTCAATGAGTCATTGCCTGGGGCTTGTCTAGTAAAGTTAGGATGGTGGACTGACAATAGGTGCTTGCTTCTGAAGAGAAACAAATCTTTTTTGTAACTTTTCTCTTAGTGTAGCAGTAGTATGCAGAATTCTTTTTAGCATGCAAGTCCTTATATTTAGAATGACGTTCAGATGTTTGACTATTTACTGTAATCCTTAGCTTGATAAATAACTTCAGTCTGTCAGAGCAGGTAGATGAGGTTTATGGTTCCGGAGTTGCTGTAGAAACTCTGCAGTTATTTGTTGTGACTTCTGTAACAGCAAGTTCCAGTAATTGTCATTTTTCTTCTTAAAAATGTTTTTATGCTTTTTTAAGGTTTCCCAACACTTTTCTGTCTCCAATCAGCAGAGTATTTTTAAAGTGACTTCTTTTTTTCATTCCAAGAAGCCAAAGAATCATTTTTTAAAATGAGTTGAGCACTTCTGAGACACATCTGAGTAATTCTACTTGAGAGTGAAATATGCTATGTGTTTTCTTGGACTGTGCTGCTTTTGGTCAAAATTCAAATGAGTACAGATATCAGCCACAGCTAATTTGTGAGGTCAGCATTAGGAGACTTATGGAAAATGTCTATGAATTTTTGACTAGTACTGTAGTAGTTCCCAACTGCTCCTCAGACATGTGAGGTGTTAAAATTTTTGGAGTTTATGCTTAGCTTTCAATTCTCTATTAAAAATTTACATGTACAGTGTAAGAGTGTTCTTAATACTGAAGATTCCCTGTTGGATATATTGTACTGAAAACTACAATTTTCGTACTATAGGTACAGTTTTGGAACAAAGGCAATTGGCCACTTTTGGTGGAAATGGTATTTGGAAGCAGTGGAAAAAGTTCTTGTCAAAAAGAAGGATATCTTATTTGACAGGATGAGTACAGAATCCATCCAAAAGCCACTTCAACAAAATTAACAAAGCAAATTTTGTTTCTCACAAATCGGAGTATTCTCTTGTGTGGAGTTGAGAGACCAGCATTTGATCAGCAGTTCAATTGCAGGATTTTTGGGGGTTTTCCTTTCTCCTGCAGTTCTGCACCTGCTAAAATAGGAGGGATAAAAACAGAACCAGCAAAGTAAAAGTGTATTACATTTTGAACTCCATCTCCTACTCTAACTATATAACTAATGGCTGGAAAAAATGCTATACACTTCTGTATTTCATAGTGGATGTTTTACAGATTGACTACCTCAGGGTTAAGTGTACTAAGTTTCATATCATACGGAGAAGATTAAACTATATGAGCTGTGCTCTAACTTTTTCTTCAGAGTTGATACTGGTCAACATGCAGTTTGCATATTCATTGCCAGGACATCTCTGCATGTTAGCAATGCAAGCAAAAAACCCAACCTGAAATATTTTTACAGTTTTCTGAATACAGAAGTTAAATTCAGGGGTAGAGAGTTTCCATTAATATTTTGGTTTTAATATTTTTTCCATCTTCAGTTTTTTGTAGCTTCAGATCCTACCGTTAAAACAGATCGGCTGTGGCACGACAAATACACTTTGAGGAAATCAATGATCCCTTCCTTTATTACAATGGAGCAATCAAAAAAGGTATGAATCCAACAGTTAGTCTTCTGATCTGTTTGCTCTGTGCTTCTGCTTAGATTTTCATTAGGGAAAGAAAGGTCAAATTTAACAGTAAATAATCATCTTAGAAATTTTACAGTTGTTTGCTGAGGAAGATGGTACGACTGTTTCTGCTTTCCGTTCTCTAGTTGTTAAACTTTATTTAAGGCAATCTCGAAGAGGGGGGAAAGGATTTTTACTTGAAACCTTTTCATGTTAGCACTGAAGTTTTGAATTAGTGTGGTTGGGATTGTGAAGCTGAGAGCACAGAAAGATAAGAAAATATCTTGTTGTCCCAGTAGCTGTGAGTGGCTATTTTGTTTAGTATTTTATTCTTTTCTTTCCTTGTATGCAAATGATTTTAAAAAAATTATTTTTTTATTCAGGTCCTCCTAATAGGAAAATCCATTAACTTCTTGCATCAAGTTTGTCATGATCAAACTCCATCCACAAAGATGATTGCTGTGGCAAAATCTGCGGAGTCCTCCAAAGATGGTAGAGTATTAATGTTACTTGGTGTCTTCCCTTTCAGCTGAGCTCTGTACACAGTATCGGGTTCTGTTTGTAAACTGACTGGATAGTGGGGTGAAAAGGAGTGCAGACGTCCCATCTGCCCTAAAATACAGACATTTTAGTGCTTACTTTTTATAAAAGGTGTATGATGATGCATATCTGTAGTTTTCTTAATTTGATTTGTTTACTGGATGGCTGTTAGTATACTGAATTTCTGAATTAAACCGGTCTGCCTTCAGCTGACTTTTGTTGAGGGAGCTGGGGTGGGAGCAGGGATATTCTTGAGTGCTGTGATGATTGAAAAATAGTACATACTCAATTAGTTGTAAATAGGAGAATGAGCAATAAAAACAGGACAGAAGCCTCTCTGTAAATGCACTATACCAGTATGTCCAAAGAAAATCGAGAGTGTGGAAGGTTAGTAAAATTCTTTTTGAAGAATACTTAAAATTGGGGTTGCCAGCTCTTGAATGTTAAACCAGTATTTAACTATCAGAATGCCTTCAGGTTATTTTGTGTTATTTAAAACAGATTCCAGTTTTAATTAGTGAGAACTTGTACACTATTTGGGTTTATTTTTTCGTGTCATATTCATTGCCATGAAATTAACATCATTATGGTGAAAGATAGCAAATAGTAAACATCTAAGCCAAGGAGACTTCATGTGTAAATACTAAGCAAGGAATGTGCAGGATGCTGCTCCATCTAGGAGAAAGGACAGTTTGCTGCCTTCTGATGCAAGTGATATTTTGCTACTCTTAACTTCTTTTGATAATTTGTTTAATATACTGAAGATAGTCTCTAATTGTTAAAATGTAGCTCACTGGGTGTAGCTAATCACCTAAATGCAGGTTTTCAGTCAAGTTCTTGTTTTCTGAAAACATCCTTCTTTGAACTTTGCCTTATGTTTCATGCCATATATTTTCTGTTACTCCTGTTCTTAAATATGACTTTATTCTATGAATTTTTGAGCTTGGTTTTTTGGGATTGTCTTTTTCCCCCCCCACCCCGATTAACCTTGGATTAATTTTTATACTAAGTCTTCGCAGCATGGACTTTTAGTATGAGTACCTCCATGAAAGATGTTCTCATAATAAAATCCCATTCATGTCTGGAAAAATATGTCATCTAATAATGTGATTTTTGTACCACGTGTAGTGCTTGCCTAGTCAAAGATGTGTTTGAAGTGCAGAGGGAGGTCAGGGTTAAGTGAATAAGGGCCATAAATGCATTTGAACAGTCATCTTGCCAGCTACTCCTGAAAAGGGGAAAATCGTTCTTTGGCTACACTACTTACACCACTTTATGCAGCATTTATGGCCATGCTTTTCCAATAGTTTTTTAAATTTGCACTTGTTTCTCTCTCCTTGATTGAATAGGAGATCTGCACAAACACAGGTTTCCTATTACGTGGGGAATGAGGGTTTCAAAGCAAATACATTATCTTAAGTGCTGAGAAGAACTGTTTGAGAGGGAAGTGTTGTTTTAGAAATAGATGTTACTGCGTGCAGTGTGCTGAACACATGCTGAGCTTACAGGCTGCAGCCTAAATACCTTGTGGTATTGCATGCTTTACTTAAATCATAGAATCATAGAATTGATTGGGTTGGAAAAGACCTCCGAGATCATCAAGTCCAACCCTTGGTCCAACTCCAGTCCATTTACTAGATCATGGCACTCAGTGCCACGGCCAATCTCACCTTAAAAACCTCCAGGGATGGTGAATCCACCACCTCTCTGGGCAGCCCATTCCAATGCCTGATGACTCTCTCTGGAAAGAATTTTTTTCTGATATCCAACTTAAATTTCCCCTGGCAGAGCTTGAGCCCGTGCCCCCTTGTCCTATTGCTGAGTGCCTGGGAGAAGAGACCAACCCCCACCTGGCTAGAACTTCCCTTTTGCATGAAACTGCATTTGTGTTTAGGGCATTTTACCTATTTAAACCTGAAAGAATATTCTGCTTTCCTGCTTGTTTGTGCCAGCTGATAATATCCTGAGAGTCTCTTCAGATCATTACTTATTATAAGATCATGGAAAGCAAGTATGCTAGCCTGAGTTCTGGATGATTTTTCTCATTTTAAATCTGAGTTTTTCATGGACTTGACTGCATTTTGTATTTCTTTCATTTACTTTGGAATCTTAACTCTTGTGTTTCCTTTTTTATGCTGAAGTAATTATGATGTAGAAAACTCTCTGAATATGTATATAGAATTTGGTCATCTTGCCTGACAGGGAATTGTAGCACTTGGGGAAGAGTGGGATAGTAAAAAAGGCAGATAAAGTGACTTCAACTCCAGTATCTAACTGTTCAGTTTGGGGACTTCCGCATCGACTGCACACTATGTTTATTAGCAACTCATGGACCTGTCAGTGCTTCTAGTTTGACCCTTTCTTTACCCATTTCTGGCTTTTCAGTGTCCTGACATAATTTTGCTCAGTTTTCAAAGTTTACGCCTCTTGTTTGTTGAGGTAAACAACCTTTCTGGCAGTTTTGTGTGTCAAACAGGGATTTTGTTGCATTCCCTGTGCTGGTGTGTGTATATACAAAGATGGTGTATTACAGCTACATGTGTAAAATTGAATTTCTGAGTCTGAGATGAAGGGCTGTAGCTGGATCATTTCCTTCAAGGGAAGGGGAGCATGACTAAGGAGAGGGGAAAGGTAGGTTTGTTTGTTTGTTTTCTACTTGGAACAGTAAGGTTGAGACTGGTCCATGTGTCCTCAGCCATAGGTACTGCCTTACCATATGCTCACCCCTACTTGAAAGGAGGCAGGACCAGCATGTGTGACATGGTAGGCTTGCCACAGACAAGCTAGGAAATTGCCTGCTGCCTGTTGGCTTTGCCTGTGCCTTGAGCCAGTCCCAGGCCCAAGCTTTGTGCCCAGTAGCTCATAATCCTTTTTGAATTGGCTTGTTTCCTCTTCTTTTGCCCACTAGGCTTGTTTCTTGAGAAAGGACACTTGCAAAAAGACCATTGGGGTGTTGCAGCTTACTGTGTTCTGTCTGTGGAACTCCAGGGCTTTTTTCCCCTTATGGAAGTTCTTCCATCTTCCTCCAAAGCCCTCAGTGAAGCCAGGTCAGATGGCAGGTCAGATGGCTGGTGCCACTGTGCACACCAGCAGCTGCTCTTGAACCTGTCTTTGGACAATACCAGTAAAGAGGACAGGATCTGCTGGCAGGGAAAGACTGGATGAAAGTCATAATTGATTGAAGATTCTCACTGCCCTGTTGTCTCGTACCAGTGACAAACGCATTTACATGAACTGATGTTTTTCCCTTTTTTCTGACAGTGGGAACACTGCTACATGCTTCCTTACCTGAGCAATGCAAGAATTGCTTTGTCAGATCACACAAAGATCTCTGTCTTCACCAGAGTAAGCAGAGATCCTGATGGGCTGTCGTTCTTGTTTTGCTGTCACTGACTGGAAAGGGGACTTTGAGGGTTCCTTACTGCAGGCTGTATTAATTCTTACATCCCTAAGTTTGATGTGTGTTACTTCACTAAGTACTATTTCCCTAGTGTAGAGATTTTGAACACAGCAATGTATTATGAAAAGTGGCATCTCTGACATCTGTGCATATTCTTGCACTTCTTTTGTCTTACGGAGAGCTTCACTGGTTACTGAATGAGAGTTTGTAAACCTCAGGGAATGTCATTAAACCAGACATTGGGAGTTTTTCCTCATTAAAGAGTGACTTCTTTATTAGAACCACTGTTTCTTCAGCTTATAAGCATTTTATTAATTGAGGCTGAATCTCATCAGAACAACACAAAACTTGGTTTTAATTTTTTCCTTTCTGCAGTACAGTTTAAGACTAATCCTGGAGCAGGCAATGCACTGTCCTATACTAATCTACTGTATCCTTTTTTTTCCCCTTAGGGAAACAGTTGTGTAAGTAAAGTTGTGGAAAGTGGGAGTATATAGTTTAATACAGTGGAAGTTCTTAATCTTACGATAGTTGGATATCCAGTATTTGGGGTATTGCTCCCTGTTGTCTGAAGAGACCACATTTCTTGTGTGCTGGTTTAAAGGTAAACTGTCAGGAGAAATGAACCCAACTCAAAAGAGATCACAAGTCAGAGTTAAAATTTAATAAAAGTATTACAATAAATGCAATGCTACAAAGAAATTGGTTTTAACCCACAAAACCCAGATGTATATACCAGCAGTCTGGGGTACAAACAGAATGGTGCTCATTAGCCCTTGTGCTGAGTGCCACATGGTGCCCTTGAGTCCAAAGTAAAACAAAAACCTGTTGGTGGGGATGGTGGTCGCAGTCTGGTTGAGTGGCAGTCACAGTCCTGTTGAGGTTCTGGTCCTCCTCTGGATCCAACAAGTGGTCCCAGAAGTCCCCAAACCCCAAGATTATATGGACTCAGGTTCAAATGGGAATGCTCAGTACCTCCCTCAGGGTGAGGAGTTTCACAATGGGTAATTTACTCTGTGAGTCATGGGATATTTTTGGACTTGTTGATGGCCCATTAGCAGAGGTGACCCCTCAGGCTGGGGGTGAAGGTGCTAATGCCTCCCTGGAGGGGTGTTAGAGAATATTTTAGTAATACAGGCCATGAGATACTGNGTGCAGACCCAGGGTCCTTTAACACCCACCTTGTAGCCTGAGGGATTAGGGGTGCCCTGGGCAGCTGCTGCAAATGATCCATTATTAACTGTTGGTTAATAATGACACACAGGGTGTAGAATACACAGTTTTGGTTACACCCACACAGTAATAAGCTAGTCCTGGCCACTCTAACTAGGACATCTTGCTATCTCATAACAGCTTTATTGCAGTCCCTTTCTTAATAAGCTTATAATTGTAGAAAATAGTGGCATAAGATTCCTACTAAGGGGCAGTGTCCTGCTTTCTGTCCCCAAATTGCCATGCATTAAAGATGGAGAAGAAAATATCAGGTTGCTAGCTGTCCCCCAGGTAATGAAAGCATATTCCCTTTTTTTCTCATTCTCTCTTGTATCTGGGAATTCTTTTCTTTTGACTATTCTAATATTCTTATTGTTTGATTCATTTCCCCACCCCGCCCTGTACCTTAGAAGCAGGTTCTGATTTAGGTTCCCCCAACAAAACTTTTACCTAACTCTGAGCTTTGAGATCTTCTTCAAATTATTTGATTTTTGTAAATTGTGATATTTCAGTAATCTTAAAGAAACCCCAGCCTTTTGTATAAAAGTGGTGATTTTTAGTGTAAAAGTATGAGCTCTTGTTGGAAAAAGTAGTAATGTTGAGGTATAGGCTGCTTAAGACTTGCTTTTACTTTGGCTGTGGCAAATGTATAATATAGTGAATCAGAAGACAGTTTTTCTGTTTGCATCTTTCAACTCCAAAGCTTGTTTGACACAGTTTTGGAAAAATACAAATTTAATTTTAATCCTTTTTTGGTTTTTTTTTTTAGCTGCTGATTTGTTCACAGATCTGGAAAATGCCTTTCAAGAGAAAATTGATGCAGCTTATTTCGAAACCAGCAAATACCTGCTGGATGTTCTCAACAAGAAGTACAATCTGCTGGAACACATGCAGGCCATGAGGCGCTACTTACTACTTGGTCAAGGAGACTTTATCAGGCATTTAATGGACTTGCTCAAGTAAGAGAGTAGGAAGGGTAATTATGTTAAGTTTCTGATGCTTCCAAATGTGCATGATCAACACAGAAACTGTTTTGCTTTTGGAAGAGGACCCCTCAAGTATCTTGTTCAGTTAAACTTTTGAGTAATAACTTTTAAATTCTAAGTTTAGTTTTTCTTACCCTAAGGCTCAGACTTTGTTCTTCCTCTTTGATAATAAGTATATGCAGTACCCTTTCACAATGTCTCGAGAAGTTGCACTAAAACAGTTACCTTAATCCTAGCCCTGTGACAGCCTCAAGCATGTTAACATTTCTCTTGCTCCTGTCACGAAATTTAAGCAGAAAATTTCTAGTGCTTTTGATGCCACCAGTTAGCATTGTTGGGAATATTAGATCTCTGTGTTTTGGTGTTGTTTGGTCCAAAACATTGTGTCAAAACCCTTCAATGCAATTTGAAAAATTTAATTGATGCTTCACCACCCTGTGTTTTAAGCACTCAGATGCACTGACAACTGTTGGTTTCAGATCTTAAAGTGTATTTGCGGGCTCACAGCTTCTACATGCCGATGCTACTGATGAAACTTAGCCTATCAAAAATGTTGTTTACCAAGCTTTTCCTTGGTATAGAAGGAAAGCTTTGTAACAGAGAGTCATTTAACTTGTTTGTAAATAAAAACCATCTGGTGAGATTTGTAGGTGACTATGCTTTTTAAAGTGAAAATTGAAGTTAAGCAGGATAGGGTTGGTTTGTGGAGTCAGTATTACATTTGAGGCAAAATTAGTTAAATGACTCCCTGACACCCAATCCCATCAGATCTCGGAAGCTCAGCATGGTCAGCCCTGGTTAGTACTTGGATGGGGACCTCCTGGGAATACCAGGGGCTCTAGGTTCTAGTCCTGAGGACTTCACTGTCACTGTCCAGATGAACCCCAGGAGTTCAAGGGTGGGGCCAGTTCTGCGCACGCTGTGCCTCACCTAAAAAATCCACTGCACAGGCTGGAAGGGCACACCCACGTGGGGAGAGCCCTGCCCAAATCTTTGTTCGCGAAGACCAGCCATGATGATGATGATTATATTTGAGGCAGAGGTAGTGAGAGGGTTTTGAGTGCTGATCTTGAGGGAGAGTTTAAGTTACATAGAGGGGTGGGTTTGTGTGCTGCCAGCATTTCTAAGCCCATGAGATGGCTGTCAGTAAGTTACTCAAAACTAAAATGGAATTACTGATTTTGTGTGTTAATGATGTAACCTGCCTCATTTTAGATAATGGGTGCAACTCAAATTACAATCCTGATAACTTCAAGTTACTGGCATTGATTGAGGATGAAGTTACTCCTCACACTGATATTCAGGAGTATAGTTGCATATGAATAGACATACTCTGCTTGTGCTCTGCTCAAATATTTTGCTTATTGATTTTCTTCATGGCTAAGACTGCAAGAGTATTAAGTTTTGAATGTCTGTCAGAAAAGTGGTTTTGCCATGTGCTGCAGTTACTACTGAATTGCTGCTGCAGAGTACTTCAGTAATATGCTATGACTGTTCCATATCACCAGGCCAGAGCTTGCACGACCAGCTACAACCTTGTATCAGCACAATCTGACTGGAATCCTTGAAACAGCAGTGAGGGCAACAAACGCCCAGTTTGATAATCCTGAGATTCTCAAGAGATTGGATGTTCGACTTCTGGAGGTCTGTTGCATCATGGTGACTGAAACATACCTTTGTGTGTGTGTACACATGCAGACATATATATGAAACAAAAGCTTTCATATGTGTATATAAATACATTTCCCCTATCCCTTTCCATTGAAGCTTATTTTGAATGATATAAACCTCATTTAATAAGCTTTCTTTTCCCATATTCTCTCTATTTGTATTTCAAGCTATGGGTTTACAACCACTGACTGTACTTAGGGCCTAACAGGCATTGATGCTGGTGGTCCTGATATGAGGTTCTGCAAACAGCTCTTACTGCTGATGCTCTTACAAGAAGTGGGATGGGGAGGGATGCGTTGGAGTGTGTGTCTCTGTTGTCTGTAGTTACAAAGAGGGAAGCAGTGAAAGCACAGCTGGGGAAAGAGACCTCTGGTAAGAAGCTTAAGTTAATGAGAGAGTTCCAATCCCAGAGGTGGAGTTGAGTGAAGAGATCTGAAATAAGTCTGTAGTCCTGCCCAAGAGGTTTTTCCTTCCCTTAATTTTTCATAACTAACTTGAATGGAGAAACACTGACATTACAAACATCAACATTTGAGGGAGATAACTCTCACCCTTCTATCAAACTCTGAGAAATTTTGTTTAATCCACTACTTTCAACAAGGAACTCCTGTATGTCTTATTGAGCAGATGCTTGTTTTCTCATAGGCCTTTGATGAAATGATAAGCAAGAGTTGTTCTTCAGCAATAGTATGTTCTGATTATGTGTTGAAAGGAGTGTATCTTTTTAATACAGGTGTCTCCTGGGGACACTGGGTGGGATGTCTTCAGCTTGGACTATCATGTTGATGGACCAATAGCAACGGTAATGTCATATACTGCTGGCTGTGAGTGTGACTTGGGTACTGAATTGAATTGCTAAATACATGTTTATTGAAATAACCCTTTTTTGCTCTGGAGTCGGAGATCATATTTATTTTTGCATCAAGGATGCACCCACTGTATAAACAGCTAAGCCAATTCTTACAAGTTAACTATGAGTGCTGAAAAACTACACTTCAGATAATCATTACTGAAAATGAGTAATTCATTTGTTCCAACAGAGTTTTTAGCAAGTATTTAATAAATGGAATCTTCTTCATTACTACTAGTTTGTAGATGCTAACTTGGGATAATTTGCAAGCATATATTTGAGGAGAGAATATATTTGAGGAAGAATATATTTAAGGAGAATGTATTGATGTTGTCTAAATGGTATTTGGTAGGTAGTGCTCATTAGAACTGTGACCTAAAATTGAAGAAATAATTTTCTGGACAGTTTTCAGTATAAAAAAGTATGAGAAGGCAGCTGCACTGTTGGTCAGAATGCATTTAGCCTTTGTAAAAAACTTGTAAGGACCTTTTTTAAATATGAAAATATGTGAGTCTGACCAGCAGAGGGAATCTTCATATTAGTAGTTTTAAAGAGCCACGTGTTTAGGCTTTGTCATCTTCACCCCTTCTTAGACTTCCAGCAGTGCACTGTGCCTCCCTGAATATTAGGGAACTGTTCAGCTCTCAAGGGAGGATTTTTCCAAAAGGTCTGGGGTTTCCAGGAAATTCTTTTTTTTTTAACAACATTTGCCAATAAACTGCATGGATCAAATAAGATGGACTGCGTAGAGGTTCTTGATACTTCAGAACATATGGTAAGTCTATTAAATTCATATGGATACTTTGTTTTGTAGGTGTTTACACGTGAATGCATGAGCCACTATCTAAGAGTATTTAATTTCCTCTGGAGAGCAAAGCGAATGGAGTATATCCTTACTGATATATGGAAAGGGCACATGTGCAATGCAAAGCTTCTGAAAAGTATGCCAGGTGAGAGGTGCCCAAATGGATGACATGCTTCTAAAATGGATTTAGATGATGGCATCTTGTTTTAAACTGTATGAAAAGAGGGGGGAAAAATGTCTGTTGGGACAGACAAATTTTGTGTATTGCTCCTCTTAACTGACTGTTTAATCAATGAAGGTAAAATACCATTATTGTAAATACAAGTTTCCTATTTGTTGTTAATCCTTGGTCACTGTCTTGAAAAGTTGCACTAATATAGATATCTTTATGCTGGCCCAACTGGGAGACTGTAACTCTTCTATGCCTTTTTATTCGTCCTCCTTAATACCCTCCTGTTTGTACCCTGTCTCTCCCTCTCTTGTGTTGTCTGTTAACTAGTAAGTATTATACATGTACCCTTCTGAATGTACTTGTTTTACTTTCACTCATTCCAATTCCTTTTGTATATCTAAGAGGCTAAGAAGAGGCAGATGTTTGAGAAGAAATAGGAAAACTTATAGTGGTTCTGGTGTGTGTTTAATGAACTGTGACTTTTTGATCCTGTTTCTCAGTGGAGAATGTAATCATATTTGTGAGCATCTGTACTGGCTCACTCTTGAAAATTTTTTCTAATCTATCTACATTTTTCAGTAAAAAATAGCTGTTGAGAATTATGCTTCTTTGTGACATAGTAATATTTACAAAGTTATGTTTATTGTTTGATAATTAAGAACTCTTTGGTGGGTGGGAAAGGACACCCTTGCCTGAGAAGGTCACTGGAAAACAAGCTCTTGTAAAGTGCTCTGTGCACAAGGCTAATACTTGGAACTGTACAGGATGACTAGGTTTCCATTCTGTTTCTGTGAGATAGGATTTAGTTTACTGTGATTTCCAGGTCCCAAATAAGTGCTTACTTGACTAGAAGCCAGTGGTCTGTCACATTCTTGCTTTCTCTTCCCTTTGAGACTATGGGGCAGTTAACAGATTTTATTCCCATCAGCTGAGGGTCTTCAGTCTGGAGCTGTCTACCATTGGTAGGGTTTTATTTGTTCTTACGTTTTCAAGAGGAAGTTTGTTTCCAGTACTGACTGAGCACACAGTTGGTGTCATTGGCTCACGTTTTCTAGGAGGTAATTGTGCAATGTTATTTGCTCTTCTATTGCCAGATGGTATTGCTGCTACTGTCTAAGATTAGTGGCTGTTTTATGAAGTACTCAATTTAGTAGAAAAAACATTTACCAAGCTGATTTGTGGCTGTGCTTGTGCTTGCAGTCTTTAACATGCCATCTCTTTTGATTTTTTACAGAGCTTTCTGGGGTGCTGCATCAATGTCACGTTCTGGCTTCAGAAATGGTCCATTTTATTCATCAAATGCAGTATTACATTACGTTTGAGGTATAGTCTATCGACCCAATTAGTTACTTAAAAATGAAGTACTTTTAACATTTTGTATGTGTTGTGTGTCTTAAATTTCAATAAGCTTGTGCTCTAGCAAATCAAAACAACCCAATCCTGAATCATTGCTCCAGGTGCTTGAATGTTCATGGGATGAACTCTGGAACAAGGTCCAACAAGCGCAGGACTTGGATCACATCATTGCAGCTCATGAAGTTTTCCTGGACACAATCATAGCTCGGTGCTTGCTGGATAGCGATTCCAGGGTAAGTCTTCTACTTGGCATTAAATTTTAACTTTATGATTTTGACTTGTGTGTTAGAAACCACCTTCTCTAACATTGTAAGAGCAAAGGGGAAAGTAGTTTTACTTCTCTGATACAAGGTTTGATAATGGTAGGTTCTGTACCTACTACCCAGACACAGTGACACGTGTTGATAATAAAACTTGCACAGTGTGGGCCAGTTGTTTTTTGATCCTAACAAGCTGTGTGATTATCCATCCATTGACTTAGGGCTTTGCAAAACAATCTTTCCAGCTGTGTGTAAAAAAAGATTTTTTTATTTACTCATGCTCTGGAGAATGGTAGTAACATAGGACTCTTTTGCTGGTCAATTATTTAATTATTTTGTTTTCTGATTGTCTCACAGGTACTTCTCAACCAGCTTCGAGCAGTTTTTGATCAGATCATTGAGCTCCAGAATGCCCAAGATGCAATGTACAGAGCTGCTCTGGAGGAGCTGCAGCTGAGGTTGCAGTTTGAAGAGAGGAAAAAGCAGCGTGAACTTGAGGTGCAATAAAAATGTTACTAAACATGAAAATGAATTGAGGCAGATATACTTGTCTTTTGATAAGTGGAGGGTTTTAGATACCATGTAGACATACAGCAAAAATGAAAAATGTGTTTGGGACAGATGTGAAAGTCATCTGCAGTAGCTAGTGACTTCAGACAAGACTGCTGAATGGTGGTTTTGATTTCTGTTGTGCCCAAAATCTCTGAGTTAGATTTCTCTAGTGGACTTTGGAGGATGAGAAATTTGTGACTCTTTAGGTAAAGTAAATGGAAGAGGCTTTAATATTCTGAACCCTCTGACATAAAATGCCAGAGCTCCATGTCTGCCTCCATGCTGTTGGTCTATGGGACACACAGTGCTGGTGTGAGGCTTGTCTGCTTTGCTGACCTCAGATTTCTTTTAATGTGTTGTACAACCACCAAGGGACTGATAGTTTCAATACTGGGGGCTGTGTCTTTGTCTTTCGATGGCAGTGGTTGGTTTTTATAAACATGGTGGTTTGGTTGGGCAGAAGGTGGCCCAGTTAGCAACTTGCATAATTTAACACTTCTTATTTGATCTTCTGTAGGGCAAATGGGGTGTAACTGCATCGGAAGAGGAAGAGGAGAGCAAAAGGATGAAAGAATTTCAAGACTCAATACCTAAAATGTGCTCACAGCTGCGAATACTCACTCACTTTTACCAGGTGCCTTTTAGATTACATTTTTTTAAAAACATGCTAAGCTTTGATGTGTAGAAATTAATTTGAAATATTGAGTAGATGTAACTTCTGTATTCATGTGTGCAGTTTGTGGATTTAGGGCTTCATTTTTTGCTTATCTACTTAGAAATCTGTATTCACTGTTTCTTAATTACCAAAGGTTTTGTCATCATTTATGTTCCCCTCACAAAGGAGGAGTCTCCTTCTTCTTCTAGTAGTGGAAGTAATAGCTATATTTGGTGTAATCTGAGGGGAAAAAAACAGTGTTTAAATGTAGGCTGAAAATAAATTGTAATTTTTGTGCTCTATGGGATTATTACAAGTTGGCAGTATAGATTTTACCTGCTTAGACTGTGTTCCTGTGAGCCCTACTACAGATTTTCCATGCAGGACTTTCCTGGCCAGCCTTGGTCATCTCTGGAAATAAGAGAGTGCTCTAGTTACGGGCATGTCCATATTAGTATTTAGATGGAGTCATGAGTGAGCTCGTCAAGTGAGTCTTTTCATCCTCCTAAAGTCATCTCCCTTCATCCTCCTAAAGTCGTCTCCCTTCCTGTGTGCTGTGGGGTTCCTGCAGTCCCTTGGCCGGAGCGAAATGGGAACGTGGAATCCCAAAGTGTGCCTTCCACATGCAGAGTGCAAGTCCTCTATAAACCCCACTCCAAATGTGTAGTCCAGTTACTGAGTCTGTAGCACTGATTGCCCTAATGGGCCTGCACTGTGCTGTTCTGGGGGTCCACTTGTTCTGTACAATCTCCATCAAACAGACATGTTTGAAGCAAGCAGTGCTCTGGCACTGGCCTGGACAGCATGTGCACATGTCATGGAAATAGGGTGTGGTCTCCTGTTGGCACAGATTGGATCCTGAATGGTGCTTCAGGTCAGTGGTCCAGGGGCAGCTCCCCTGCAGCCTGGGAGTATTCAGGCAGATGAAGGGTGCCAGCAGGGCATGGGGATGGGGGAGCAGGCTTCAAAAGACCAAGCTGTTAGAACTGGAGACTGTGACGTGCGTGACAGGTATTGGAAGATGAAATAAAGCTCTGGGGTTTTGCAGTAAGAACAAATCCAGCATAACTGATTTGTTAACAATTGCATATGAACCCCTGTACTTACCTTTTCCCAGGTTCCCAGTCTCCTTACTAGGTCCAGACTCCACCTGGCATTACTGTGCAAAGCACACCAGCGATGTTTTCTTAGCTGTTTCTTGGGTTTTTCTTTCTCCTTCAGGGAATTGTCCAGCAGTTCTTGGTCCTGCTGACCACCAGTTCTGATGAAAGCCTTCGGTTCCTGAGCTTTAGGCTAGACTTCAACGAACACTACAAAGCAAGAGAGCCCAGGCTGCGTGTGTCACTGGGCACGAGAGGCAGGCGAAGCTCACACATGTGAAACAGCTGCTAAGGACTGCACCTCGGTATCCGAAGGATGTTGTACCTCTTGTTGGACACAGCAATCAGTGTTGCCATAATGCATCCAAATCGTTTGTGGTCAGTGTCTACCATTGCTGCAGACAACACATTTTCAGTCATGTGATTGTGTGACACTGCATAGCAGGAAGCAAAAAACAAAAAAAAAGTTAGGTTTTTTTACACTGATGTTTCTAGAATTACCAGACTAAATGGGCTGGTTGAACCTCATGCAATCAACTTGTTAAATCATCATTTAAAAAATGCCAACTTTATTTGAAGCTTTCTGAGCTTTTTCCACTGTAACTTATATGTGTCAATGAAATTGCATCTTTTGTTTATAGAAAGCACCATTTCCTTTTTTAACAAGAAAATAAGAAGGTTATTTTTTCTATATGTACTTGTTGTATTTGAAGAGAGCTTTTGTTAAAGCCAACAGATCAGGACCCAGACTTATTGTCCTTGTTAAGAAGCTATACAGCATTTCATTATGCTGATTTTCAGTGTTGTGCTGTGTTTGACTGTGTGAGAAACTTTGTATCAGGAGACATAAACTTATATTATAATTTTTTTGTTGTTTTCAAAGTTAAAAACCTGGAATTAAAATTTAATGGGGAAATTCTATGGTTACTGTACAGGAGCAAACTGTAGGAAGCAGAGTCAGGAGTGTATCTGTTGCACATAAGATCTAAAAATGAAGTTAAAGCCTCAGGACTGTGAAAGGAAGTGTTCATTAAGATTGAATAATTAATGTTCAATATCAGATATATAGAAACAAACTGACTTGGCTAATGTTGACTTCATTCTTTTCTCTTTCCTATTTTTTCATTGTAAATATTTATATATTGCTGTCCAGAAGTTGGGGAGAGCAGGATTCTTCTTTTGCAAAGTTGTCATTATATCAGGTCATTTATTATGTTCCACAAGCGCAAGCTTAGAAAAATAAAAACACAATTATCTTTCAAACAAATGTGTTGCTTTTTGCAATTGACAGTTTCTGGTTTTTCCAGGGTAAGAAGTTTCCATTTAGGAGTGTATTGATTTACAGATCCCTACCTATTACAGGATTTTGGTACTAGTTGTATCTGCACCGAGAGTTGTGTGCAGTCCATTAATTAACAATTACCCGCACAGATCAATCAGGTCTGTGGCCTTTTTTGCCTTTTGTCTGCTTGAACCCTTGGGAAGCAGAGGTGGCACATACCAGGCCATGCAGGTAAGGCTGCTGTGATGATAGAAGTGAACTCTCAGAGGGACAATGCACTGACTTGCAGCTCTGGAATAACTTTTGCCCTCTGGACACCAGGATTCCTGTTGTTGTGCAGGCCTTGGAATCCCTGCTTTTAAAACATGTAAGGTTTTAAACCCTCTGCCCTTAAAAGGACCTGCTGGTGCAGCTGCTCTTGTGGGGTGTACTTGCAGGCAGCAGTTCAGCTGTAAGCAAGTGTGGACTCTGAAGCCAGTGATGTTTGTTGTCAAAGGAAAGTGAAGCATGCTGAGCTGGGGATCACAAGATCAGAAAGCATTTGACAAGCAGGAGTACTCCATTTTTGTGGGTGTGGTTGGAATGGATTGTTCTTGTAAAGTCTGGAAGAACAGTGAAGCTTATGTCATTGTGTTTGGGCCAAAACTGTTGTGGGGAAAAAAATCAGCTGCATGGGCACTCTTGGTCACTGTGTTGAGAGACATGTTGCATGATCCCAGGTATCATTAGACAATCCTCAAGCCAGAGAGGCAGCACCAGTGTTGGAACTACAGGACAAGTTCCAGAGGAAGGTTAAGTTCCCTTTGCTGTGAAAATGAGTCCAGCAGTACCTAGGTGTGTGGTGGGTTGACCCTGGCTGGGCATCAGGTACCCATTAAACTGTTCTCTCACTCCCCTCTGCAACTGGAGAGAGGAGAGAAAATAGAACAAAGGGTTTCATGAGTTAAGGACCTGGAGAGATCACTCACTGATCTCAGTCATGGCACAACAGACTCCAAGTGGGGTTATTAATTAAATTTATTACTAACAGAGCAGGAAGTAAAGTAAATCTTAAAAACAGCTTCCTCCCGCCCCTCCCTCCTTCCCAAATTCTCCCTCCTTTCCCCCCAGCAGCTCAGGGAAGAGGGGGAATAGGGGTTAGTCAGTTGTTTCTGCTGCTGCTGAGGGAGAGTAGTCCTTCCCCTGCTCCAGCATGGGGTCTCTCTCACAGGAGACAGTTTATCATGAACATCTCTGATATGAGTCCATCCCATGGGCAACAGTTCATCACAAACTGCCATCCTATGGGTCCCTTCTCCATGTTGTGCAGTCTGTCAGGCACCTGCTGCTCACAGGGCCACAAGTCCTACCAGGAAAACCTGCTCCAGTGTGGGCTCCTCTCTCCACAGGTCAGCAGGTCTCTTACTCTGGCATCCACCTCCTACAGAGTCACAGCCTCCTTCAGGCATCCACCTGCTCCAGCTTGGGCTCCTCCACAGGCTGCAGGTGGATCTCTGCACCCCTCATGGTCCTCCATGGGCTGCAGGGGCACAGCTGCTCCATCATGGTCTGCACCATGGATCTGCAGGGAAACCTCAGCTCCTGTGCCTGGAGCACGTCCTGCCCCTCCTTCTCCACTGACCTTGGTGTNGGCCTTGGCCAGTGGCGGGCCTGTCCTGGAACTTGCTGGCATTGGCTCTGCTGAACATGGGGGAAACTTGTAGGTTCTCCTCGAAGCCACCCCTGTTGCCCCCTGCTACCAAAACCTTGCCATGCAATACAGTAGGAACCCCACAACAGTAGCTGTGCTGAGAATGATCATTTTGAGGTCACTCTGCAGAAGCCTGTCAATCTGGGAAGAGTCCTCACTGCTGCAGGAGTTGCTTTGACTGCCAGGCTAAAGGGATCAGTGGGGACCTGCCTTTATCCTCATGCTTCTTGGTGGGTGGAGACCAGTCTCTTATCCCTTAACCTGGCAGCTGTTATATTTATTTCACTCTACCTGAGGTTTTTTGTATCTTCCAGTCTTACAATTGGAACTGGTCAGCTGTGGTGTAACAAGCACAGCTTGGGGAAGCCAATGACCCCTTTTCAAGGAAGATGGAGCAATGAAAAAAATACACATCAAAAAGGTGAACCTTTGTGAGCATCTGTTGGCCCCATACTGTTAAGGCCAGATTATCATCAAGAGAGGGGATCAGAAGTTGAGTAATAAATACTTCGATCTTCCTTTGAGCTTGGAAATAACTATATTAATAGCATTGTCATAATACCTTATACAAGAGCAACAAAACCTCAAATGAGCAGAGAATTGTGACTTGATGCATCAGTAGTCATAGAGTAACCTGTCCAGCTCTGCAGGAAAATCCCCTTGAAGTGGGTGGCAACTGTTACTGGGATGTTCAGTTTCTCAGGCAACGGAATGAATTCTCTTTTTCTTGGAGATTGCTTTGCCCATGCCGGGAGCTGTGGAAAGAGCCATTGCCACACTCAGACACTCTCTGATTGCCAGACTGGGGGGAAGATTCTGAATCCCTGGCATGGAGTAATTGGACTGGCTCTGCTGAAAAATCACCTGGAAGTGGATAGGAGCTAAAAATGCCATCTTTGATTATTTTATGGCAGTTTTAGCCTTTTTTTTCTTTTCTTCTGTTAATTAATGCCCTGCCTTCGCCTGCAGCTGGATTTTCCCACCTAGGGCATTGTCAGCATTATCTAGTGCTGCTTCTCTGCAACACAAAGCATAGCTGTCCCATAAGAATCTTCATCTGTGTGAAGAAGCACACTGATTTTACAATGCTCTCGCAACAGAAATGCTACAGAGCTGCCCACAGCTAACTGTGCTCCAGGATGCTGTTCCTATAAACGCTTCACTGCATGGAGCAGCCATCCAACAAAAAATGCTGGGAAAACCAGCTCACCTTTTTCTCTTCTTTAGCAGTGATTTATCCAGGTGGCCCAAAAGTGACTTTTGAGGGAGAAACTCTGGGAAAATAGTGAGAAAAGCAGATAAAAATGGGTGGTTGCATGTAAATAGAGTGCTCTTCAGTCTATCTTTGCCCTTCTTTTAGTCATGTAGCCTGTCCTGTCTCCTTACTAAATCGCTTTCCCTGTTCCTCTGCATTTGTAATGGGAGTCTGAGTGCAGCAACTGGAATGGAATTGTGGGTGGGAAGTGTGTTTGTTGTGCCAGCAACTGCAGACACTGCAGTGAGAGGATGGATAAATCTAGAGATGAGAATGGCCAGGGCTCAGCTGCTGGCTGGGCTGCATGTGTGAGCCCAGCTGTTGGAGAGATCCACCTTGCACTGTGAGCCTTGCAGTGGTGTGTTCAAGGAATCAGTGATGTTGAACAGACATGTCTGCTCTGCTCAGCCTTGTGCTTAGTGCTCGAGCTGCCTTGAGTGTTAGCACGAGCAGCTGCTGGATGGGAGCCTGGTGGAGAGCCCTGTGCCAGCCCGTCCTGCACACCAGGGCATGGGAAGAAGGAAACCTCCACGGGATGAGACATGTGTAGTGCATCACAGGGAAATCCATCCAGGCTCTATCCGGTTCTGCACAAAGGTAGGGTGCCAGCATCTGAAGCAAGTTTTACTTGTTACCTGTATTCCTCTTTTTATCCTATTCCTGGTTTTATCATGACATATCAAAGCAGCTATTTTGTTAAGCATTTTTTTGTCAAGACCTTGTTACTGGGATCCAGAAAGAACCTTGCACCCTCACTTTCTCACTGATTTGGTGCAGAACAACATTGTACTTATTTTTATAAATAACATATATATACATGTTCATTATTTATTATTATATATAGATATATGGGTTTCCCACTAATTTATCTTTATCTCCCACTAATGATCCTTCATCCAGCTGAGCAGGATGAGGCTGTTGGTGCTGCCTGCGTCTATGTGAGTGCTCTATGTGTTGGTCTGGGTTGACCTGTGTTGCCAGCAGTGTATAAATGCGTAAGTGGTGTGTACACATGCTCTGTGCACATGCCTGTCTGTGGGGGATGTATCCTGAGCCTTGCTACTGGCTCAGCCTGAGGCCAGGGAGCTGTGACAGCTGCACCTCTGTCAGGCTGCTGGATTCAGTGGTTCTGGAGAGAAATGATTTTACATTTAATTTGTGCCCGAAGACCAATATTGAATTCTACATAAATGTGCGTACTTAGAGTAGAAGTTGACAGGTCTCCTTCTGCTCCAGCTGCACAAGTGTCTTTCCTTGCAGTGGGTGGCAGCACCACCATTCAGGTACATTTCTGAATAGAAGCATAAGAGATTTTTACCTTTTCACTCTATTTTTTAACACTGAAATGCTTATATACTACAATCAATGTTAAAGAATAATTCCTAGCAACACATATACTCTATGGGGCTGTTTTTATTTTGTTATTTATGTAATACATGCTTCTGGATGATAATTTCAATGCTTTGCTATTAGAGCTACAGTGTCTGAAAATACAAATAGAGCTGGAGGTCCATGTCTCCAGCCATGTTTCCAGGCTGAAAAAAGCCCAGCTTCTCCTTTTTGCCCGTATCCTGTCCCAGAGCCATTGCTAACTGACCCTGCATGCTCAGCCCCCTTTTTTCACGGTGACAAAGGCCTAAAGACATTTTGGAGAAACTGCAGTAAAAGTAGAAATGTAGAAACTGAGAATAAAACTACCACCCATCTTAGGATGTTATACACTATGCGACACTCTTCTGGGTGCAGGGCTGCCCAGGCAGTGCTACCAATATCATAAGCACTTTAAAAGGAAAAGAACTGCAAAGTATTTCTGTTTTGTTGTTTTGAACTACTACAAGAGATATTTTTTTCTGCTGAGTGACAGATAAATTATGTCTTAACCAATATGTACTCTGAAGAAGAAAAATTTAAAAACCAGGAAGTTTTATCTCCTGTTGGAAGTTACAGCAGCTCGATTGCCTCCGGGTGCAGTACGATGCAATTTAGTATCTTAGAAGCATCCACTAGGAAATGCAGAAGCTCATGATATAATGTATTTTTTAGTGAAATAGTTACAGGCTTAGAGTAGGAGATCAAGGGCAGAATATAACCATAATCCAGTATTATTTTAGTGATTCTATTTTTCAGTCAAGGCCCTGTGGATTTTCTTCTCATATACCAGATGCAGTGAATAAATGCCAAGGTCTCTTAACTCTACCCAGGAGCATATTATTTATTTTAAAAGCCTAAATCTATGTGATTTATTTTGTTAAAATTAATTGTGGAAGGATTCTATCTTCCTCCTGTCTCTGTTTTGTATAAGAACTTTTTCATCCTTTTAAAGTAGTATTCCTATCAAGAATGGCAAATTATCTTTGGTCAGTGTGAAACTGTAACTTCCAGTAACTTCATCTAACAGTGATTTTCACTATTAAGGATGCTCTTTAAATACACATGTAAATTTTTAAACACACTGAGAGGTAAAGGGTAATGAATGCTTAAAAAAAAAGGGGAGGTATTTGGACAGAAAATTGAAGCTTTATTTAAAACATCTAGACTTAAAGATTGGAGTTCTCTTTGACCTTGCAAAATATTTCCTAATGCTGACCTTAGAAACGAGCTGTGAGAATGCACATTTGTACTCATTTCAATTTTCAGCTGAATGAACAGCCTCAGAGATGACAAGGTATTTCATGCTCACATAAAAGTGCTCAGGGACTTCTCCAAAGTGCCTAATTTTGAAAATCATCTTTTGTCTACTTGAAACCTAAAAGACCACTTTAACCTCTAATACAATTCTGCCTACTGAAGAGAGGTAGAAGAGTTGGGAGAGCTGCAAGAGAGATGCAAATATTGCCAAGTAGAGCAGGGACAGATATGAGAACCTGCTGTTTCAGAAGTCAGGGGAAATAATTCTATCTGGTTTCTACAGGGGCATTGTAACCACCACCTGCTCTACCCTATTTAACAAAACAAAATTACAGTACAAAGGATAACAATTAAGAGTCAAATGTAAGATACTCTTTCTTAGTCTGCAATTATTCAGATTGAAAAGTTTCTACAGCCATTGTTTTAACAAGTCATATTTCATTCTGAGGGCTTGCTGAACCACAGTTTTAAAATGAAATGAAGGCACATTATTTTTAGATTGACAAGCAATACTATCAATTTAACATATGAACCATTCAGACTCTCTGAAGTAACAGGCTCCTTGATGTAGTATATTTACCATTTTCTGTTACCTTGGTCCAATGCAGTCTTTAAGGCACTGGAATCACTCATAAGGATTAACTTGATGTTTACTCTCTTTCCTCAGAAGAGCAGCAATGGTGTCTCAGTCAATATTTGTTTTCTTTCTTTTTGTTCCAAAGCGAACTTTTTGCTAACACTCTTTGACTACCCAGTATTGTACATTCTCTCATAACATCATTGGACTAAAACCTGAGTGCCACATGAGTGGAAGTAGAGACTCAAGTGCAGGTGAACAGACAAAGCTGACCAGAGGTGTATGGGATCAGAGAGAACAAAGAGGTCAGGAAAGTTAGAGAAACCAATGTGATGGATATTTGCTCACAAAAGGAGAGAAGGGCAGAGAAGAAGAGAGCAGGGAACCTGAAAGGCAGAAAATGGTGACCAAAGAGATGGTCAGGAAAGAGTAAAGAAATTAAAACATACCAAGAAAAATGTGAGGAGTGTAGGAGGTGAAACTTCTATCATTGCACAGTTAATTTACTTTAGCTCTTTGTAGAGCAAATTATGTTAAATGTTTTCCTCCAGAAGTTATCAGAACAGCAATTAAGTTAGCTAAACATTAGGGTATAGAAAATACAATTGGAGTTATTCTTACCATCAGTCTGAATATTAAAAGATATGGTAGGAAAAAGCTGTCACAAGGTGATTACCCCATGTGTGAAATCTTCCAGTGCCACAGAAAATGAAACCCAAGCATTTGCATTTGAGATATGTGCCATAAGAAGAAGCTAATTAGGCATTTGGTTGTAATAATGCCAAGGTCATGGGTTCAATCCCCTATGTGGGCCATTAGCTTAAGAGCTGGACTCGGTGATCCCTGTGGGTCCCTTCTAACTCAGAATAGTCTGTGATTCTGTGATTTAGGATGCCTCCACTTCTGCTATGGGAACATTCCCAAAGCTACTCATGGCCACTTCATCACCCTCTAAAACTTTTCCAAAATCTACCAAGAGAGACGCAAAGCACACAGTCTTCTGCCTAGCTTTGTAAAAGGCATTGCATTCACTCCTTAAAAAAGCGTACTTGTACTGAGTTTTACCTCATGTTTCTGTTGGACAGTGCTGAAAAGCGTAAAGAAACAGAGGGAAATTACAGACAGGCTTACAACAGTAATTAAAAGGGCGAGTTGGAGCTTTCCTTTAACAGCCTGGTGTGAAAAATAAGAATTTGAGCAAATTATAATAGGTAGAAAAGGAAAAAGCTGAAATTCTTTAGAAAACAAGCAATTGAACAATCATATGGGGAGAAGTGAAATTGCACCATTTAGTGGTGAACAGAAAGCATACAGAGAACTTAAAATGTGGGGTGAAAATGGTATTTGATAAATGAGAAAAGCAGAATTTCCACTCACTGCAATTTTATTAATACAACTAAAGTTTAAGACAAAACCAGAATCAGATCCAGAGTTATCCCAGAGTTAGAACATATGCACAGGTTCCAACATTTCACAGGCAAAAAGTTTTGGAAATTTAAAGAAAGATCCTGCAAATGTAAAGAGCAAAATGGGCATTAATAAGAGAATAGGAAATAATTACAAGAAAGAGTAATTGAATAGTAGCCAGGAAGCAAAAGAAAATAATAAATTTTAGTGTTTCCTTAATTAAGACTGTTAAAGGGCAGTACTGTGACTCAGAAGAAACAGCTGCATAGAAAAAGTTTACTGGCACTTCTGACTTAAATGATAGGGTTTCTTAATGGGCAATTATATCACTGTAGGTTAATTTTGCTTGAGCTTTCTCCTTTCTAAATAACTGAAAATCACCTTTTAAGGTGTAGGAAAGTACCAAGCAAGATCAAGTTTTTTAGTTCAGTTTTGTCAAGCTGATTTGGATGCCCATTACTATTTGTAGCTGGCATGTGGACATACTGAAGGACTTCAAAGCTTCTCCAGCAGAACAAACTGTATCAGGATGCAAAGTAATAGAAATCTTCTGATCCCACCACTTGCCAGAGCCAGGGATGCTGCCAGTGCAGCGTCACACACCTCACAGAATTGGTGTCTGTGCCTCTGGTCAGAGCAATCTCTTGCAGTGGTTTGCAGATGTGCTCCTGAAGTTCTGCACAGACCTCTCACATTTCTTGGACTCGCTGGCCTGTGCTCCAGTACACAGACGTAGAGCAGACGCACTTTGCTTTTCAAACTCAGAGACTGAAATTCCTGGAGCAGCCTTTAGAGGACAGCGGAGAATTGCAAATGATGCATTTTGAGCTCTGGCCTCGTAGTCCCGGATCCTTTGGTTGTTACATGAATTACAAGTTACGATTCAAAGTGCAGACAAAGTATTGATGTGTGCTGTTTATGAACTATGGGTTTCCAGGATAAGTCTCTGACTCGTAACAGTCATGTATTTTTAATTGTATTGTAGCCTTTTCTATTATTAAGAATTCCACTTTCCACCTGGCTGAACTGTGGCCTCTCTGAACAAACAGCTGCATCATCAAAAGATGCTCAGTACTTCATGTTGAGGTCTAAAGGAATAGATAACAGTGTCCACAGACAAAAAATACTGGTTACCCTTTCTGGAGCCTGTGGTGATCCTGGCCTTCGGCATGTGGGCTTTAAATCTGTGAGAAATTTGCCATCTGGATCAAGATGTTGCACATCTCCCTCCCTGGGAAAGACTGAGTCAAATTTTTGGAGGGCTGCTAGCAATAATTAGACTGCAGTTAGGTTTTGCTTGAAAGTGCCCAAAGCTGGCTGGGGCAGATGGGCAGAATCTCTGCTGTTCTGAGGTGCCACTTGTGCTATACAACCTACATAGACTAGACATGTTTGAAGAAAGCAGTGCTCTAGCATTGGCCTGGCCAGCATTGTTTGTGTGACATGGAAATAAGGTGAGGTCTCCTCTTGTCATATGTTGGGTCCTGAATGCTGTCCCAAGGCAGTGGCAAGGGGGCAGCATGCGTTAAAAGACTGAGTTGTTTGCATTGGAAACTGATGTGCATGGCAGGCATTAGAAGATCAAACTGCTGACCACCAGTTCTGATGAAAGCCTTCGGTTCCTGAGCTTTAGACTGGACTTCAACGAACACTACAAAGCAAGAGAGCCCAGGCTGCGTGTGTCACTGGGCACAAGAGGCAGGCGAGGCTCACACATGTGAAACAGCTGCTAAGGACTGCACCTCGGTATCCGAAGGATGTTGCACCTCTTGTTGGACACAGCAATCAGTGTTGCCATAATGCATCCAGATGTTTGTGGTCAGGGTCTACCATTGCTGCAGACAACACATTTTCAGTCATGTGATTGTGTGACACTGCGTAGCACGAAGCAAAAAAAAAAAAAGTTAGGTTTTTTTACACTGATGTTTCTAGAATTACCAGACTAAATGGGCTGGTTGAACCTCATCCAATCATCTTGCTAATTCATCCTTTTAAACAAATGCCAATTTTATTTGAAGATTTCTGAGCTCTTTCCACTGTAACTTGGGTCTGTGTCCAGAAAATCACATGTTTTTTTGTTTGAGGAAGCATCATTTCCTTTTTTAACATGAAAATATAAATCTCTTTTTATATATCTACTTGTGCTATTTGAAATCATTTTGGTTGGGGCCAAGAGTTTTAGACTCAGCCTTAATGTTCCTGTTAAGAAGCTATATAAAGCATGTAGTTACGCTCATTTTCAGTAATGTGATATATTTCTGACAAACTTACATACTTCAGTTTTTTTCTATGTTTATTTTTAAAGTTAATATTACAGATAACAGTCATTTAGTGAAGAAATTCTATGGTTACTGTACAGGAGCAAACTGTAGAAGCAGTTCAGAAGTTACCTTTTTGCATATGGAATATCCTAAGAACTAGAGTTAAAGCCTTAATAGTGTCAAAGGAAATTGTAGTTTCTTTTCAAAATCTGATGTGTTAGAAAATACCTTGGGTAGTTGAGACTACTTTATTTATCTTTCCTTGCCTATTTTTCAATTAAATATTTATATATTACTGTCCAGATATTGTAGGAGAGAATCTTTTTTTCGTTTTATTTGCAAAAAAGTCATTATATCAGGTAACTGAGATATCCATATATTATGTTCTGCAAGTACAAACTTAGAATAAAATACAGTTATCTTTCAAACACTTGTTTTGCTTTTTGCAAGGGAAAACACTATTTTTTGAGTAGGGTAGGCAAGGAGAAGACTCCAGTTCAGAGTGCAGACTGTTTGCAGATCTCTCAAGCAAACAGACCCATTACAAGGCTTTGATACTACTATTAACTGTGATTATAGCTGTGTGAAATTTATTAGTTAAAAATTGCTCTCAAATGAACCATGCCTGTTACCTTTTCAGCCCTTTGACTTTAGTCCACCTGAACCCCTGGGAAGCAGAGGCACCTCCCAGGCCATGCAGGCGAAGATGCTCTGACTCACGACGAACTCTCATGAGGATGATGTTTCAAACCTGCAGGTTCAGACTATGAGGTTTGTGCTCTGGGCATCCAGACACTGCTGATAGTGGAAGCAGTGCTCCCCAGTAAGTTATCCTACAGTGTAACCTGCCTTTCCCAGGTGGGATGGACACAGACCTTTCAACTGCCCTGGTGATGTAAGAGGAATGGAACTGTACAGAAGAGCTAATGTCCAGGTAGTGAGACAGTCCAGGAAAGGGAGGGGAACAGAGCCAAGGAAGGTGAGGATTCAGCCTTGGTGTAATTTTCTTTCTGCACAATTAGACATATCGCTCTCTAGAGGAAGCCTTTTAGATCAAAATCAAAAGGGTAGATTAACTTCTTAGCAGGCTGCCAATCCCTTGAAACAAATATGCTGACCAAGACTTTGCAAATTCTGTAGTTGAGGCAAAGATATTGTTTTGCCTCCTCCCAGCTCCAATATAATGTGCCCTGTATTTTTCATCAGAAGAATCTGGGTGATAGAGCCTGCAATTAACACTTGGTCTGTTTGACAGTTTTGACTATACCAAACTAGTACTATGACCAGCACTATAATGACCAGCTTCGCTGTTGTGGTTCTTGTAAGTTTTCATTTCTAAACAGCAGCTGTGGATAGCAGGTATTTGTAACAGCTGCTTATGATTTTGGGGCACAGTAGAATTGCAGAAATTCTAGTCTTCTTATCATTTGCTTTTGATGCTGAGTTAGTGTGGAATGTCTCATGAGCAGGCTGTTCTTCTGAAGCTGCTGTGTCCAGACTATTGCCCTAGGATTCCTCTTCTGAAAGCCATGAATAGTTGATAGCAACTGTTACTGAGATTTGTATTTTTACGGCAATCACATCTTCTTTTTGCTTATCTTCTTGAGTTTTGTCTGTGTTCTTCTGATTTTGATCCTTTTCTTTTACGGCAATGTCAGTATTAGTTAATATTCCTCCTCTGCAACAGTAAAAATGTTTCAGAAAAGGGGAATGATTGGACCAGATGGTCTTAGAGGTCTTTTTCATCCACAATGATTCTATGATACTCACTGATAAGAGGTAAGAAGCCAATTAAATTAAAATTACAGCAAGTAACTCAGTAGCAAATTGTTACCATCACATGCCATACTCTGGAGTTCAATGGTGAGTACTGCAAACACTTAATTGCTCATATCATCCATCTAATAAAGAATTATTTGTGGGAGAGAGAGAATCAGCTGTTTTCTCCATCACTGAAGCCAACAACTACACAACAACCAATATGAAATCAGAGACTGCCACAGAGACTATTATATGGTGTTTTCATACATCTCTGCAGCCTTTGTGTTCCTCCTGTCTGGAGGGAATCATGCAATCCATATGTTAGAGAAGGGCATCCTGCATTGCTGATAATCTTTCAGAGTGTTTGACATTCTTGTGTAATCCTAAGTAATCTGTCTTGACATTGACAAGAAGTTTTCTCTTTCACTTGGTTACTGTCTCTGAATGAGTGAAAATCCTGCAACAGCAACATTTTCTTGATTTCAGTAGCAACAAATGGAACTTCCAAGTCATTGCAAATTAATATGCTGTGGAGTATCTCTGTAGACTGTCTCTAGAACTGCTTTTATGGCTGTGGCAGTTCTGACTGTTTTAATTATCTGATTCAGTGAGATGAAGCTGCGTTCCCTCTTGTCCTTGCATCCTATCCGCACAGTTACAGAGAGGGTCAAACAGGAGGGAGCTCACTGCTGTCTTCCTACACATCTCATTCACATGTCAAATGATCAGAGTTCTCCTGCTAAACAGGAACTGGGCCTGTAATAGACACCAATTTAGAGAGCTGTAATTTCAACATTCAAGGGATACTTGCCAGGCTTTGCTAATTATTTCAATTTGCTGTTGTATTTAATGTGTTGTTGTTGGGTTTTTTTATGTTTGCACTTGCAGTCTCTGGAGTGCAGATCTTGGCTCAAAGTTGCTACCCTGAGGGGACCTTATCATCTAGACAGAAGAATGTTTCCCATGAGTAGCCTACATGTATATATTCCTATTCCAACATCAGCCTAAAGGATACATTTGTCTTCCTCCCTCCTTGTGTTCACACAGGACCACACAAAGCCATGGTTACCCTTGGCTAGCATTTCGCCCTGAAGCATATTTGGACAGTTTTAACTAAGAAAATCTCCTTCTTTTCCTACCTAGTCTGGTAGCACTCCCACTCCTTCCACCCAGCACTACCCGTGCTTAGCAACTCCAGAGATTGCAGTAACGAGTTCCCTCCTTTCCACTCAATGAAGTTAACTCCTGCTTTCTTGCTTCTTTCTATGCCAACTGTTATTTTGGTATTGCGTCCTCTCCCCTTTTCAACATCTTTTAAAAATGAAAGAAGTGAGAAACCTTTTACTACTTCTTTTCTTGGGTTGATGTGTTTCTTAAAAAGTAATTACTATCCTTAATAACTTGTTACAACATAGACCTAATGCACTCACTTTGCTTTGGGGTCTTCCCCAATCAATTAGGCATCCTCAGAAATAATCCTTTTGTGTAGAAGTTGAAACATTAACACTGTCTCACAAAAAATATTTTGGAGGTCTGTTCGCACTAGTGGGAGAACCATGGCTAACAACCAAACTCCCACGCAGCCACTCACTCACCCCCTCAGTGGTGTGGACATGGGGAGAAAACAGGAAAACTAGAAAGGAGAAAGCTCATGGGACAAGATAAAGCCAGAGAGATCACTCACCAATTTCTGCTTCAGCTAAACAGATTTAATTGGCTAAAGTTAATCCATTGCCAATTGAAATAAATATTTAATTACTGAGTCTGATAGTGAGAAATATTAAGTCAACACCTCTCCTCCCCTGTGCTGGTTTAGAGGTAAACCAGCAGGAGAAATGAGCTCAACACAAGAGAGATTATAAGTCAGAGCTACAATTTAATAATAATAATAATACAGTAAATACACTGACACAAAGGGAAATTGCTTTCAACTCCCAAAACACAGCTGTATAACCCAGTGCCCTGGGGTACAAACCCAAAGGGGTTTGTTAGCCTTATGCTGAGACCCGTGTGGCTTCCCCAAGTCCAAAGCAAAAGGAAGTGAAAAACCTGTTGGTGCAGGTGATGGCTGTAGTCTGGTCAAGAGTGGTGGTCTCCTCCTGTCAAGGTCCTGCTGCTCCTCTGGATCTGATGAGAGGCTCCCGAGGTCTTCTTACCCACCCCCTTTTGTACCCTCAGGGAGCACCCAGTCCCTCCCCCAGGGCGGGGACTCACACAGTGGGTTATTAACTCTGTGAGTCATGGGCTATTTTTGAACTGTTGATGGCCCATTAGCAGCTACGCCTCCTCAGGCTGGGAGTGGAGGTGCTAACGACTCTCTGGGAAGCTGCTGCAAATGGACCATTGACCTTGGGAATGAATAGAGAGGGTAGAATACACAGCTTTGATCACCCCCACACAGTGACAACTGGTCCCACCTGCTGAACTAGGACATCCCCTCATGCTCAAGTTCACTCTTTCACTTCAGACTCGCCTTCTCCTGTCCTTGTTGCCACCATAGATGCACTCAATCTCTTCAGCAAGGCAATGAAGGGCTCAGTGAGTGATGGGGATGTTCATGAGCGTGCATAGTGGTTTGCCTCTGTCACTCCTTTCCTCCCACATTTCTTCTGCTACAGTGTGATCTCTCCATGGGTAGCAGGTGGCAGCTTTCTTCAACAGTATCCAACTACTCTGCTGTGGGGTCCTCCCTCCAGGGAGCACCTCCTCCTCCTTCTCTGACCTTGGTGTTTACATTGCTTTTCCCACCGTTTTTTACTCCCCTGCCTGTTTAGTGTTTTTTCCCTTCTTTAAAAATATTGTCACCATCACCTCCAGCCTCACTGAGGGGCACAAAAGACCCTAAGGAAATCTTTACAAATTTATAAAGCTCTCTAATGGTCTAGATGAGCAATATTTTTCACCTTAAATTTATTCTACAGAACAAAGGAAGTTAAGTAAGTGCAAAAATGTAATAATAATAATTGTTATTATTATTATTGGTATTTTGGGGATTTAGGTGGTAGACTACACAGAGTTGGACAGAAACATTATTTATTGGATGGAGAGATGAGGAGTTCCATAGAAATGATGTAATTCCATGCTTGCTAAAACTTTCCAGCTTGTCAACAAGGATTTTTTGGGAGATGCTGTCAAACGCCTTGCTAAAATCAAGGTGGTGTTTTCCACAGTTCTCCTCCCATCTATCAAGCAACTTGTTTCATCATAGAAGCAAATCAAGCAATGTAGCTTTTCTTAGTCACCTTCTTGACCTTAATTTGCCTGGAATTGTCTTCCATGAGGGTTCAATAAACAGTTTTGCCTGGGAAAAATGTGAGCCTGGTTGGTGTTTAGTTTTCCAGAACTTTCTTTTGTAGGTGGTCATAACATTAGACTTTTTCTACTTGTCCAGGACTCCCTGACCTGCATGATCTTTCAAAGATGACAGAAAGCAGTTTTGCAATGAGGTCAGCCAACTCTTTCAGCTCTTTCAGCTGCATTTCATCAATCCCATAAACTTGTAAATGCTGCATTTCTACAAATGGTCCCCAACTCATCTCTCCTCCACTTTTGATAAGAATTGTATATCTACATTTCCTGTTCTCCTAATAAATTTCACACTATTAAAATGAACATTTTCTGTCATTGAATCCTTTTATGCAAATGTAGTTTTTAATTTTTACTTTCATTTTTTTCTGATTATATAGTTCTCTTGTTGAAAAGAGGAGACTTTAATGCTACTTGACACATCTACAATGCAGCTGCAAATAAAAATGTTTCTTTTTTCACATAGAAGTAATTAAAATAGGTTTTGTGGACAACTGAATCCAAGTTCTGCACCAAGAACTTGTGATACCTGAATATGAACTGCTAAAAAAATCCAGAGAAAACACTAAATAACTGTGTGAAGATAATAGATAGAAAAGGCAAGTGACATTTATTTTCTGAAGCACTGTTTCTCCCTCAAAGCTGAAATTCAATAGTGAAAGCAAAGCAGAAGACTCTGCCACGTGTATGTGTGAATTTTGGGTGTGTTGGGATGACGATGAGGGTTCAGTGCCTTGCGCAGCAAAGCAGATGCTGGTGCAGGCAGTGCTTGTAGCTGCAGAGATGTGCTGCCTACTGGGAAGGTGGGACCAGCTCTGGGATTGATACCTCTTCCAAGGTGGCTGGGAAAAAGTTTTGCAGCCTTTTCAACAAACTCACGCTGAGGCAAGATACGAATAGAAGAGGAGGGGAGGGAAAGGCACAGGCACTGATACAGCCACATGTAGCCTATTTGGTTTGCAACGTGAGGGCAGTGTAAGCACAGGTGTCAGCTCGCAGTCCAATTCCCAAGGATCATTTCCCTGGATTTCAGTGCAAGTTCTGTCAATATGAAGACCAGGACCGATCCCATGGGAGGGTGGTACAACCACCTCACCGCACCAGTGCAGAACAATGCATTAAATTCAGAAAGGGTATACAAGCTCCAACGCTAAACCAACGACAAAGCTGATTTTGAAATGGTTTTAATGATAGACAATCTGCATACCAATTGACTCATTTGCGTATACAACAGCTTGGAACAATACCAGAGAAATATGTAAAAAGTCTGCAATGCTGTATGACAATAGCTTCCAAGTATGCTGACCTTCGGCAAATGAAACAAATGAAAAGTGCAGTACTCTTTTGATGAGGCATTAATGGAGGATTAAGAGCGGATACAGCTGCATCACACGAGCACTTTGTTAGACACACTGTTTTCCCTCCGCGCCTTTCCCGTAATTACAACAGAAACACTGCGTGAGGAAGCAGCGAGCACACGCTGGAACACAGTCCTGTACAACAAACGGGCTGCAGGGAGCACTGCCGTGTGGCCAGAGTGCCCCACGGGCCCTACACAGACTGCTACGGCATCTGCCAGGTGCTCCCGGCTGGCTGCTCTCGGGGCATCCTTGCACAGGGGCAGCAGCGGAAACCGGGATTGCACGGGGTCCTGCCCATCTCTGGAGGAAGGACTCCTGAATTGCGTCCCTGACAGCCACAGCACTGCAGTGCAGGATGGTAAACAAAAGGCAAGAGTATGAAATCTAGAAAAAATGTTAATAATTGAACTGGAAGGGTATGAACACTTGTGCCACTGCTTTGCCATTACAGCCCTGATGTGCCATCCAACAGCTGCAGAGAGCAGGGCTCATGGAAGACGTTGTAGTCTGCACCACAGCCTTCCCAAGTGCAGGACAATCTTCTAGTGTGTAACCATCCCCTTTCATTTCAAGAGATTCTGGCCGTTTGAAGTGGTGCTCAAATCCTCAGTGGCTGAACAGTGACTGCTTACCTTTTTCCTCTTACCTTCTTGTCTTCCTTTGGTATCCACCTTCAGAGTAGGGAGGCATAACATATATCTGTGAAAAATAAAGTATATATGCATATATTTCCTTTTTTTAGATATTGTACCCAAGTTTACGAATGAGAATAAACCCGAAGCTGCCAACGTGCCAGGAGGCTTTCAGTTTCAGTGAATTGACTTTGAATGGCTCAGTGCAGACACAACAGGGCTGCTGGTTTGCTTCCTGAGTCTTCCCACTGACACACACCCAGGGTAAATCCCATGGAGCAACTGTTCCAGGCAAAACATCGCTCTTTCTTTTCCTCTTTTTTTTTTTCCCCTTGTGAAGATTCAAATGCTCTGGTTGGCTCCCATGTATGCCTCTAGAGTACACCTTCCAGATGAAGAATCATTACTGCTACTTTTCAGCTCTGTATTCGGTCCTTCTGATCCCAGGCCTCGATGTCATTGTTTTTCAAAGACTATTAGGGGTCCAGCTGGAAGCTTTATTCTCACTGGTGTTTCTATTCCTCCAGCCCCAAGTGTGAATGGTACTTGCTCCAGCAGCAAGTGCAAGCTGTGGTGGCCTTGTGGTTCTGCCATATTTGGGGCAGAGCAAAGGTGTGTCTTCATTTATTTTCATTGCAGGTCGTTTCAGTCATCTGCCCTGGAGCTTATCCAGGCTGTCAGCAATGTTGGCACAAGTGCAAGTGAGTGCAGCAAAGAGGCAAGAACACAAAGATATATGTCTTAAAGGTGTATTTTTTACAGCTAATTTTTATGCAGAGGAAAACTTCAGTAGCAACATCAAGAATCATTTGAGCCACAACCGCAACAATATGCTTTGAACAGGTCTTAAATATCTATGCATGAGACAGCAGTGTTTTACTAGACCAGTTTATAAAATGATTTTTTATAGGGCACAGACCTGCCCTGAGGCAGTTGCAGATATACGATAAAATCAGATTTCTGAGGTGTGGGTACTCAGCATGTTCAGCATGTTTGAGGATTTCTGAGCGGTTTAACCTTTTCACTGCTATTATATATTAGCTTCCTGGTGATTTTTTCCTGTGGAAGTTGTTCACACATATTTTTTCTATGTCAGTGACTACTAATTAGTGCCACTCAAAACCCACTAGAATTTGTTGAAAATGGTCAGGGAAACTAAATGCTTCATACTGCTACGTAAAGCTATAGAGACAGATATATGTTGTAGTCTTTCGTATGCTGAAGTCATAGATAGCTTTTCAAACTGTCTAGTTATTATATTCACAGCCAACATTCATGCAATCACAAAGTTGCAGAATATCCAGATTTGGAAGAGACCTACAAGGATCATCAAATTCCAGCTCCTGGCCCTGCACAGGACACACTACTTGCTTCAGAGTGTTGCCCAAACACTGCTTGAACTCAGACAGGCTTGATGCTGTGACCACTTCCCTGGGGAGCCTGTTCCAGTACCCAAACCACCCTCTGGGTGAAGAACCTTTTCCTAATATTAAACTTAATCCTTCCCTGACGCATCTCCAGGCCATTCCCTCTGGTCCTTCCACTGGTCACCACGGAGAAGAGATCAGTGTCTGCCCTTCCTCTTCCCCTCATGAGGAGGCTGTAGACCATGATGAGATCTTCCCTCAGCCTCCTTTACATTAACTGACTTCATATTGAAAGACAACATATGAGTACAGAATTTTAGTAAGATGAAATAATTTAGACCAGTCTGTCAAGCACTTTGGAGGACAGATTCAGAATCCAGAATGATTTTGATAAATGACTATATGACTTGACCTTTAAAACAATTAAAAAATTGAATGCTAAGTGCATATCCCTACATGTAAGAAGAAGAAATCCATGCACAGATGTAAATAATTTCTCTTCCCAAGTGTCACCCTCATAGGTTCCCAGGAGATCAGTCACCTAATCTGAACCAGTGACATGATCCTCTTCCAGAAGCATCTAATTCTGGGTTGCCTTAGAAGAAACATCGATTGTTAAGACCTGGGAAAATGCTAGTGAAGCTTGCAGTGAAATCCTTTGACTGGCTTTGCACACTGGATTTCAAGAAAGAGGTAAGCAAGGAAGACTGCCATGACTGTGGTCTTGCAGTACCCAAATGGACAGACGATTATCCTGTTTTGTCCTGAGGGAAGCTGTCAAGCATCTTCATTTGCCTAAAAAACTTTGCAGCCTCATTGTAAAGACAAAATTCCTAAAATAATTTAGGCAAGTTGATTTTCTGGGACTAGCTAGGCAAAATGTGGCCTGCTGGTGATGACAGCTGAGTTGAGTTCTGGAGTGGTGTAGGTCACTTGGTCTCAGACTCCTGTCTGCTGCCTCTTCATTTGTATATGCTTTGGCCATACCTGGCAAAGTCCACCTGGAAGTCCAATATTGACCTGACAGCAGTCCATGGGACTAGATGACTTTTTGGGGCACCTTCCAACCCAACACTGGTATTCCTAAAACATCTTTCTCCTAGCTCTCAGCTACTGCACTAAATCAGAAGTCTGTGCATTGGTTTATGCTTACCCTGACAAATGTTATGGTTGCAGTCAACATAAATTCTTCCAGAAACTTTTAGAGAGATGTGAAGCATAAAACAGTTCTCAGGCTGAGCAGGTAGCAGAAGGTGAGCAAAAGTGTCCTGTAAATATAAATGTCTCATATTCGTATCCACCTATTTTAATAACAAAGACAATAAGAGATCCTCTCAACCTGCTAACCTACAGCATCTGCAAGTCTGGCAGATGAGCCTTCTGGCAGTGCCAGCTCTCAGTTACCTACTGTTGTTACTCTTGAGAAGTGTGCTGGGAGTGAGGCTACACCAAGCAAATATTTTGAGGCCTTCTCTTACTTTTTCAGTTGTTGTTTTTTGTTTGTTTTTTTGTATTCCCTACTTTTCAATTCCAACACCAACTCTGTATGGACCCATAGTTTTGCACTAGAAAACAAGAAGGCAAAATAAAATAGCAGCAAGTATCTGTTATTCTCTGTAAGAGTGAGGGTAAATATAGCTAATCTGTCATCTTTGATAGTTATCCTCATTCCTGCAGAGGTGTTAGAAGTCTACTAGAGTAAAGTTCAATTCCATTTGCAGGCCACCCAAATATGCTAACTTCACTGCTTCACTTGTGTATCTACCAACATTTACATTGCCTTTGCTTTTTTTTGGGGGGGAGGGGGGAGG
>VWZD01006973.1:417601-433577 GCA_013396695.1 Sakesphorus luctuosus
TGTGTGTGTTCTTATGCTTTTGTTTGGTTTGGGTTTTTTTGGTTAGCTTGATCTCCGAGGGAACTTTGTCCAATACAGCTGTTTAGCACACTAAGAGCACTTTGGTAAGAGGGTTGTAGGATGTTATCAGAATAATATTGGAAATCCACCTCAAGAGAGCTTACAGTCTAGGAAAGATAATCACTAGAAACAGTAAGGATGTAATTTCTACTTATGGCTCAGTTCTGAGAGCAGTTTAGAAATAACGTGTTGTGAAACCCACTGGCATATTAATGCATAGGTTGTCAATAAAGATTCTGCAAATTGCAAACTTCTAGAAGTCAAAAAAGTGAAAGGAAAAAATCTAACCAATCTAAATTTTTTTGGTAGGAAACTTAGAATTAGCAGTATGTGTTATGAAGACTGTTACAAAACATCCTTGGTCTGTCTTAGTAAAACAGCCAATACCTGATGTTTTAGAAGAATATGGAGAAGCCTTGAAATGCAATTTTCCCTGTATGATGGAGAGTAAGTTATGACCACAATTTTATATGCCTCAACATCTGGAATACAAAATTTAAAAGAAAATATAAAGCTATTATCTACAAGTAGATAATAGAAGTAGACTACTTAGGGCGGTCCCGTGGTGTAGTGGAGAGCACTCCAGTCTCCAAATCCCAAGGTCGTGAGTTCAAGTCTCAGTAGGGACCATCCCCCCGGCAGTTAAATGCCTCCCTGCCATCCCATCCCGTCAGATCTCGGATGCCAAGCAGGGTCAGCCCCGGTTAGTACCGGGTGCTGTGACAGTCCCGAGGACTTCACTGTCACTGTCCAAGCTCGCTCGGCTGTGGCAAATGAACCTTAGGACTTAAACGGTGGGGCCAGTTCTGCGCACACTGAGCCTCACCTAGAAAATCCACTGTGCAGGCTCGGAGGGCACACCCATGTGGGGTGAGCCCTTCCCAAATCTTCGTTCGCGAAGATTGGCCATTATACTTCTACTTATCAAAAATAGACTACTTCTTTTCTTAATAGATGTGTTGATCTACGCTACATTTTCTGCATGTGTATCTCCCATTTTTACATATGCTTTAAAAAGACTGGGCTGATTCTCCTCACTTTGAACACCGAAACACGTAAGTTGTTGTACTGGCTCAGCACTAGGCTTCATTTAACACAGAGCTCTGTGCTCTGAAGGAATCATGGAAATGCAGCAGGTGGTGGAGTCTCATCAGATGTATTAAAACAGGATGAAGGATACTCAAACTCCTCCTGACAAATTTTTGTTCATCCTGGCCTCAAAGAACAGTAGAAGTGCTACAGTGCACTGAGTCGAACCTTTTCAATGTTCTGCTGTTGAGTTGGAAAGTTTGTTTCGTGGCTGGAATCTCCAGGGATTCTCTTCTCTTGCCCACTTGGAGGATTTTCAAGCTAACCAGGGATTTCAAAGTAATTCAAGCAGGAGGGGACGCCTGAAGGTCAGTAAATTACAGTTGTTGAACGTCCAAGTGAGAAGAGACAGTGAATTGCATAGCTGGAGGTGCATGGCAAGTAGAAAAGTGTGGGACAAGTGTCCGGTGTGGCAAGGAGTATGTGTTGAAATTAAGCACTTTTTTGCATAGAAAGCCAAGTTAAAGTTAACATGCATTGCCAATTATTGATTTATTAACTTTGAGAGTATACTTAAATATATAAAGAGACCTGCAATTTGGCAATATACACCACATACAAAGTAATAACTTGTTTTAAAACACAAATGATGATGACTATTATAATGTGAACTGTTTTCCAGATGAAAAGAATGAAAGGGATGTAATTGAAGAAGTATGCAACAGTGGCTAATATGCTATTATTTGCAAAGAGATATTACAACTTATAATCTTCTTTCATGGGTTTACGTTGTTAGTGTTTAATCAGGCGTGTGAGTGTATTCAGGTGTTAAACCATTCTATTAGCTAGGAAAATCGCACTATTATTTACCAAGCTGTTTGTGATATGTTGTTGTTGGCTTTTTTACTTTCTAGTTTTCTTCTTTGTGCAGTTTATGTGATTGTCCTTTCTACTTTTGTCTTGTACAAAGGCTTGTAAATTGTCATTAGGACAGATTAGCCATGTAAAAGGACAGCTTTGTTTTTTTATAATACATTACAGGAATTATTCTTATTTCTTATCTTGTTTTTTTGGATGGCATCACAGCTACAAGCTGGTGCCTTTGAACTTTAATCAGCTTTCCATAAAGTTTTTAAAAATACATGAGACCACATATTATGGAAGGGAAACTACATGGTCCTCTGCATTGTACTAGCAAAGAATTAAATATAGAAGCCTGGTGATGGGTGGAAGTGCTAGCAGTGACCTGATTGTGGAGCTAACCTGCCTCAGCTGGTGTTTTGTGGAGACAGTCTTGGATAGATGAGTTCCAGGAATGCTGTCAAGATCAGGGAAAAATCAGTGTACCAGTATAGAAACAGGTTCAGCAGCCCATAAGCTTGCTGAGGGAATACTGGGAGATAAGAGACATGCTGCAGAACCCAGCAGAGGTTAACAGCATCCACAAAGGCAGCAAGGATGGCGTTCATCTCCTCTGTCCTTGTTTCATGTCTTGCCTTGCACAAGTAAGGACGCAGCTAGGCAAAGCCTCTAGTATTTAATTACTAGGTACTACCACCAACTACTCTGAGCCCAGAAAATTCATTTCCCTGCTAGTATTACTTGTTAGTAGTTGTAAACAATAATGCCTTCTTGGAAGTGAAAATCCATGAGACTTGGGCAACAGAAGGAGCAGTCTGTGGACATAAGAGCACCCAACTTGGTTGCACAATATATAAATGTGGGGACAGTCCCACTGTATGACAAAGGAGAAGAAGTTGTGCTACACCCTATGGTTAACATAACAATGTGTAGTTAGAGTAATTAATGATTGCCATTCATTTAGCTAGGGGGTTTTTATCACCATTTAAAGAGATCACTGGTTTTATAAATAGCACTGGAGCTTAAGAGGAACTTCCTTCTAAAATGACCTGGTGAGGTGGATTAAAAGTTTGATGGAAAAGTCTTGATAGATTCAATATAGGGACATTGATTCATATACACTAATTTTCAGCTGAAAAGGGGAATTCTTACCTCACTGAAGTAGATGGAAAGACTCCTTTTGGTAAAGTGAGGAATTTCCCTAAAGTGACTGGATGTTTGTGAAGAGGATAGAGATCTGAAGGGAATGCTGAACCCATGAAAATCTTGTGAAGGTGCACTGAGTGCATTGCTGGACAGATCCTTGTGTTTACATCTCAAGACTTGCAGTAGAATGCTTTTTCAGGATTGGCCTAAAATCTTTGTTCAATGAAAACTTTTCAATGGAGAACAATATCTTAGTATTTCCCCTATCATAGTGATTTCAGATCCGAGGATTCTGGCCAGAGTAAATGGAAAGGGCAACATTTTCAGACAAATGAGAAAGTGTTTCACTAGTGGGATTCCACAGGGCTCTGTCTTAGGCCCTGTTGTGTTCAACATCTTCATAAATGTCTTGGACACAGTAATGGAAGGGATAATAAGCAAGTTTGCAGATGACACAAAACTTGGAGCAGTGGTTGACTCCTTCGAAGGCAGGGAGGCCCTGCAGAGAGACCTGAAGAAATTAGGGGACTCAAATTAGGGGACTGGAAATCACAAACCATATGAAGTTCAACAAGGGGAAGTTCTGGATTCTGCAGCTAGGATGGGGCAACACTGGATGTCTGTACAGACTGGAGAATGAGATGCTTGAAGGCAGTGCCACGGAAAGGGACCTGGGGGTCCTGGTGGATGGCAAGTTTAACATGAATCAGCAGTGCCCTGGCAGCCAGGAGGGACAACCGTGCCCTGGGGGGAACAGGCAAAGCATGGCCAGCCAATTGAGGAAGGGGATTGTCCCGCTCTGTTCTGCACTGGGGCAGCCTCACCTTGAATATTGTGTGCAGTTTTGGGTGCTGCAATATAAGAAAGATATTCAGCTATTAGCATCCAGAAGAGGGTAATGAAGATGGGAAAGGGCCTTGAGGGGAAGCCATGTGAGGAGCAGATGAAGGCACTTGGTCTGTTCAGCCTGGAGAAGAGGAGACTGAGGGGAGACTTCATTGCAGTTACAACTTCCTTGTGAGGGAAAGAGGAGGGGCAGACACTGATCTCTTCTCTGTGGTGACCATTGATAGAACCCAAGTGAATGGCCTGAAATTGTGTCAGGGGAGGTTTGGGTTGGATATTAGAAAAATGTTCTTCACCCAGAGGGTGGTTGGGCACTGGAACAGGCTCCCCAGAGAAGTGGTCACAGCACCAAGCCTGACAGAGTTCAAAAAGCATTTGCATTATACTCTTGGGCATATGGTGTGACTCTTGAGGACAGTCTTTTGGTGTGACTCTCGTAGGGCCAGCAGCTGGACTCAATGGCCCTTGTGGGTCCCTTCCAAGTCACCATATTCTGTGACTCTGTGATTTTGTGTTGGTCAAAGTTCAGTATGTTGTTATAGGAAGTGTTTAAATGGATTGAGATTAAAACAATCTTGAAAATTAATTTGAATTAATTTCAAAATTGCCTGTCCTCATCTGCTTTACTAAGGAAATCTACTGAAATTTCTAGAAGCTACTGCAGTATTCTTTTTAAACTTAAAGTTTCTTTGCTAAACCTCTTTTCTGTCAAATATGATCCTAATTGTCTGACATTTAATGTCATCCATGAGACCAATTTTTCATTCCTCACATGCTGTTTCAAGAGCTCTGATCCCTAATTTAATTAATGAATCATTGTTTCCTGAGTTATTAACTGCATCTATTCCTTTTCATTTTTAAAAACAATTGCAATATTTTCCCATTTGTCTCCTTGAAAACAAATGCTACAAATTGATCTGGATGCTCAAACAATCTGTTGCTTTTAAACTATTCTCCCTTGCCTTCTCTTGCCTTCCCTTGCCTTGCCTTGCCTTCTGTTGCCTTGCTGCCTTGCTTTGCCTTCCCCTGCCCTGCCTTGCCTGCCCCTGCCTTGCCTTGCCTGCCCCTGCCTTGCCCTGCCCCTTGCCCTGCCCTTCCCCTGCCCTGCCCCATCCCATCCCTTCCCTTCCCCATCCTTTCCCTTCCCTATCCCCTCCCCATCCCTTCTGTTTCCTGTCCCCTCCCCATCCCTTCCCTGTACCCTCTCCATCCCCTCCCCTTCTTCATGAGAATAAACATGACCCCCTTCATGCCTTGGAAGCTCCAATGGGGTCAAAGCTTGTTGCAAGTTATTCTATCTGTAGTCTCTTTCCTAATGACATCTGTGCCTGAAAGAAATCCATGAATAATTTGACATTTAGTATTTTAACTCATTTTACAGATAATTAATTCATGCCTTTTAAGCACTTGGAAACTATACAAACACTTACTTAATATTGTTCTTTTTTATGATTTACCATTCTTAACTCACATGAACTTTGAATTAGAGGATTTCGTTCTTTATAATCTGAAATCCATCTTATCAAACATTGACAGGCAGTTTCCACTTTTTAGAACATGCCTTCTCAGTTTTGGCTTAACTTTGCTACTTGCTGTGAAAATGTGACCTCCCCAAAGTCAACGTGGGCCATGACTCTTTACAGAAAATGTCACCTTAGACATGATTGAACTTCTTGAGTGCATGTAAGAAATATTTCAGGAAGTTGTATGAAGCACCACGGCTTAATTTCCCACCTATGTGATCTGGTCAGGCTTTCTGCCTTTGCTTGATTAGTGTCTTGCTCCAGCATTGTGAGGCAAGAGCCAAACTCAGCCAAGTTAGGCTGCCATCTGCAGTAAGGCAGTCGGAGTCTGTGGTCACATATTGAGATTTACACCTAATCTAACTGGGTTTAGAAACTATCACTACAGTACCAGTTTGTGCAAATGGTAATTTCATCCAGAACTTCCAAACACTTATTCTCTTTCTATTAAGTGGTTAAGGAGGTGCCATATCTACCAAAAATTATTTTACTGAAGTAATGTTGAGCTTTTCGTTAAAGTAAGACAGAAACTTAAACTCAGAACTGGTTTCCTGAGTTGTGATCCCAGGAGATACCAAAGTGAAGGTGAGAGGCTGAAGGAGGACATTGCACTTAGGTATTGGCCCCTTACTCAGCACAGGACATGGTCACACTGGCACTTAAGATCATACGAGCTTTCTGGTAGAGGCTCAAGACAAGACTGAGTTGAACAGGTACTTCTCAAAAACCATATTTAGAAACTACCTTAATTGTGTCCATTGTTAAAATAGATGTTTTTACCTTAAGCAGTGATACTATTATTTGTTATGTATATTATTATACTGTCCACTTGTATGGTATTTGAAAGTTAATTATACCTCTCATCCTGTCGTCGTCTCCAATAATATTCAATTTTAACTCATTAATGTGTTATTCTTGTATGATGTATCCTGGATACAAGAATAAAAATTAAATTGAAATCTTAATGTGAAAAGAAGGTTCATTTCAGTTAATCAATATTTACCTCCAGCAAAACACTGACTAATTACAGTGGTGCTGTAGTGGAGAGAGACCTGTATGAAGCTGGTTGCCCATTATCTGCCCAGCCTAAGGAGCAATCCCAGCTCCTGTGAGCTGATGAGAGTCCTTGAGAGACTCCCAGCTGCAGCAGCAGGAGCACAGATGCTTCCCCACTCCATATCGTGTCTGTGGCGCTGAAGAACCAGCACAGAGCTGGCACCAGTAGCTGGCAGCAAGCAGCCCATGGCTAGTGGACAGACAGATTTTGTGTGGCACCTGCAGCACCATGAAAGGGTGAGCACCTTTCTGCTCCTGCCTGCCACTGTGCCTGGACTGCAGCATACACTGGGGTCAGCTGCTGGGGCGGTGAATGTGGTATTGCAGATCATGGGATTCAAGGCATCACTTATGGAGAGACTGTGTGCCCTGGCTCCTGAGGAGTGTCCACAAATCCACTTAAATTTTAGGTTGAAGGTGAATGTGTCAGACTGGCTCCTTTTTACAGGTTACTGAGCTAAGGTAATAAGTGGTATCCATTAAGTAGTACCTACCAGTATGCCCTGGGGTCCCTCAGTATTTGTTGGGCCTGACCCCTATTCTGCAAGATAAGTTAGATTCTCTTGTCACTGGGATGGACTGGCAGGATAGGGAGTTCTGGTGCCACAGACTGAGTGATGGCTCTGCTTATCTGTTTGCTGTGATCCTCCAGCAGCCCTGTGGTCCAGCAGAGACAAGGACTTGAGCTTGGGAAGATTGAGTTTAACCACCGGTGTCACTGCTTCTCTGCTGATGTTATTTTGGGCAAATTATTTCACTTTCTCCTACACCTACAGACCTTGCCAGGTCAGATACTTGCAAGTTTTACCAAGGTCTGCTAATAAACAGTTCGATGGTATTCCTGGGAACAGGGTGTTTCTGATACAGATGGTCCTGTGAGTGCTGCTGAGAAGCTGCTGTCATCAGGAGAAGACCTGAGTCCACAGCTGTGAAATTCCCACAGCTGGAACAGGGGGAAGTGGCTCCAGTCTTAACGTACTTTCTGCTGACACTGCTGGGATGGGAATTCCTTCCTCCATGCATGTCCCCTCACTAGAACTTAGCCATGTATTAAAAAAAAAGATCACTATTTTCCATTGAAAGGACCATTTAAAAAGTATCTTGAGTAGGTTTTCTGCATTTATGGCCTAAGAAACTCACATGATTGAGTAGGCATCCTTCCTCTAAATCACTTTTAGCAGATCTTCTTTTTAATCATTGCTGATCTAAACAGTTTGATCTCACTGAAGTATGTAAAGCATGTATTCAGTAACTGACTTAGTTATGGAGTCACCATTTAGTCCAGAGGTTAAATGCAAAGTTGTACTACACATAGAGTATTGCTAAAATACCCCCAGGCTTTTAGGTTTGATTTCCACTTTATTGATTTGCACTAGGTAAATTTAATTCCAAATATTAGAGATGACTGAGATAGTCATTCAATTTGTCATTGTAGTGAAGAAACCATTAGGAAAATGGAGAAGTAAAGGTCACAGTAATCTTTTCTGGAATGAAAAACCAATTTTATTCAGAGGTCACATTTTAACCAAAAACTCTAAAGCACTTTCACTATGTCATTATTTAAGCATTTATGAAGTTTCATTGATATACAACAACTGTGAAACACAAAAAGGAAAAGTGGGGAAGATCTTCTTACCTTCCTTTTCCCATGTTATGCAAGCAGTTTCCCATATTATTTGGCTTGTGGTCCCAAATTTACCATATTGCAGCTCTTGGCAACAACAAGCCTCTCTCTGATCTCAGACACATCCCCAGGCATAGTGTTAACATTAATGCATTAAATGAAGGGAACTGATGAAGACTGAACCTCCTCCTGGCTTTTTTTCAGACTTCTTGTATGACTCCAGGTGAGTCCTGTGCTGTGCTTCCTCACTGGCCAAAACAGGACAAGGAATGCAGTGTTTCCTGATGCTGTGATAAAGATACTTCTTTTTGAAATGGAAGTATGTGTGAAGGACTAACTGCAAAGTGTCACACACAAAGTAATAATCTCTAACTGTACCTCTTCCTCCTTTTTTCACACTGACATATCACCAAATCTATCATTTTAATTCTTATATGGCTTGTTATCCTGGGTGGGCATCAGAAATAATGTTTATTTACACAATGAAAAATTATATATTTTGAAGATTTCATTTTCTGGTTGCTGTCCTGTCTACCAAGGCCCCTTATAACCTTGCATCCCACAGGACTGTCCTCTGACTTCTGTATAGAGGTAAATGCTCCTGTGTGATTCATTTGATGTACCTTTTTTTTAAAGGGAGCAATTTGCATGGAAGCAAATATTCTACAAAGGCTTGATATGATTTTTTCTATGATTTGTGTGAGTGTCAAGAATAATTGCCTAGAAATGTTTGAAAAAGAATGCTTTCCTAAAATTTCCTCAGAAGTGGAGTATACCTATGCCATAGTTAATATACTCATTTCATCAGTTACTCTACTGAATAAAAGCAAAAATATTTTTCTATTATGTCAACACATTTTAATTAATAACATATTGAATTAAATTTTCTAGTTTGGATTTTAAACCTTTTTGTACCATTGGTGTGCCAGTGATTTTCAAATGGTACATTGGCTGAAATACACAGTAAAATGGAAAATGGCATCAGAATCCTGAATTAGCTGTCACTGATGGCATAAGTCTGTCAATAGCAGCCAGTAAATGCAGGCGACTGACTTTCTCCTCTTATATTTATTTATAACTGCCATTTCAGAATAGCAATAAGACACTGCAGGCCATGCATTTTGAAGGGATTATTGCACTTCTCTTATGACTAAAGTAACCTGCCCTTTAGCCCTGTGTCTTATAACACCTCCTGAGGTGTTCAGTAGTAGTCCAGAAATGACAGCATGCTGTGTCTTACAGCTTCAATATATTTAGCTTGATCATACCGAAAAATAATGATAAAGTAAGGGAAGGGGAAAGGAGCCCCCCCAGATATTCCATTCTTTTCCCATTCTTTTTAACCAATTTATAAGTGTAATAAGTCACGAGTTGCCAACTGTTTGTTAAAATGTACATGAAACATTGTTTCCCTGCTATGCTTATGGCATATTGCATTATATATGAAACACGAACCTTTTAATACAATTTGGATTGTTGTGTAATATAGAAATACAGCTAAATTCTTAAAAGGGTTAAATAGTTCCATTCTGTCTTAAATTACCACTGTCATTCAATTCATTAGATGAGTTTATGGAGTTACAATATGTCTGTAATTTATAGCCTGCTTACTGACAAAGCTTAATGCTAACATATGCCTAATTTGCCAAGGTTATCTCAAGCCCCATTCATCTCCCCCACTAACAATATGCTGCTGATTCCATGCTTCATGGATGAGGTACATGCGGTTTCATATTTAGTGCTATCAATCACAAGTAATTGCCTCCAGCTCCCCGCCTCAGTATTCAAAGTGATTTCTCTTCAGCCTCTGAGGCTGGATGAAAAGGGAATGCACAGCCAGAGGAGGGCATCATCCTCCAGCCTTAGCAACTGCAGGCCCAAAGGAGCTGGAAATTGGAGAGGAGGGGCATACTTGCAGCTGATATTTCCAAACTTTTCTCAACCACACGCTTTTGGCAGTCAGGAGAGTACACTTGTAGGTATATGCTTGTGCAGCCCTGGCAACCCTCCATGGGAAGTGAGTCAGCTTCTGGACTGCTGCCCTTGGCATTTCCCCATTTGTACACTGGACTTATCTGGGACACCTCCAGCCCTGCTCCCCCATGCCCCAGATCGCAGTCTGAGGATGTACCACTGCTGTCCTCAGCCCTTAGTCTGGCTGCACTGACATGTGGGACGTGGCAGGACCAGTGGCTACCAGAAGAGATCGCAGTTCACATCTGTATTTTCAGTATCTGCTGAGTCTTCTCAGTGGGATTGTGGTACCACCAACAAATTGTACCTTATGCAGCATAACATTTTTAAATTGTAAGAGTCCCTGTCCTACCAACTTCTAAGCCTGTGCCCAGTTTTGTTTCTGGGAAGGGTTCTGTTGCTTTGTCTTGCAGAAGTGTGTACAATATCCAGATCTAAGGAGAGCAGCCAACTCACAGTTCCCTGTTCTTTTCCTCTTTGTCTGCTTGCTGTAATTTTCTGAGATTTCACATTAAGCTATAACAGCTTCTTGTATCGGTATGTACTTACCCCTCCTCCTATATAGTTAAGCTTTTTCTGATATTCCTGTGGTCACCCTAGAAGCTGAACACTGCCTGGAAAATTCACCTAAAGTGTCTGATCCTGAACTGTTTATACATATTCTTATTGCAAGTCATGGGCATTGCTCACGTTCTTGTATGAGCACTAAAATTTGTGTTTATTGTGTGTGGATCAAAATATCAATATTATGAATGCGAGGAGACACACACATACACATTATCTGTTGAATGAGCTGCTGATCTATGCGGTTCTGTAGCTTCCTGAGCCTTCAGGTACATTCCAGGGATCTCTTAGAGCACATAAAACACAGAAGTTAACGCATATATTTTACCTAAAATATATCTCCTATTTTACTCTGAGACCCAACACACAAAATGTATCTAGGAAAAGGTTTGTCCTTGGATACTCTGATATCAACCAGATGTTATCTCAGATTTATGAAGGATATTGTTGTGCTTAATATTCTAAAATTTCCTCAGAATAGTGGAGAGTACTTGGCAGACCCAGAGAAACTCTCTGTTCATGTTAATGTACTGTGATCTGCTGTACTGGAAGAAATGACTGCACCTAAACCAATCCTGAATGGATGAACAGCTGTAAAGGATTTAAAACCAGAATGATATTACAGAGTTTCACTGCATAGAAACACAGTAAATTTAAAGTTCACTTGGAAAATAAAAAGCATTCTGAATCAAAAAATAAATTTATTTGAAGATTAAAAATCAGCTGATGCTGATTTTGGTTGGGTGTTTTTTTATGAAATGAAAATCACTATCCTGTATGGAAATGACAGAGTAAAAACAATGTTAGATTTTCTTAGGGTTTTGGGGGGGTTGTTTGTTTTCTGTGCTGTGCCAGAGCTCAGGGGCATGCCATGAAAGGATAGTGGTCATGGACTTCACATACATTTACTTCAAAAAGAACTAACTCTTATAGCAATCAGAAAAACTACTGCACTTGCAGAGGAAACAACTAACTCTGTGACTGTATGGCTGATTGTAGTTATGCTTGTTATGAATTGACATTTGGGTGAATTTAAAACTGTAATGATTCTTGCTTGTACTTAAAAAAGCTTTTATTTCTAAAGAGTTTGATAGGATAAAGTCAAAGAATGTTCTAAAAATTTGTACTCATTTTACTTCCTGCCCTCAGATAAAAGACCATTCCATTTTATTTTTGTAGCATAGGTCTGAATTTTTAGGTGTGCTCTTTAGTCAAATCAAGTGAATAACAGAAACACATGTAACACTCTTTTCCATGTAATTTGTTTAATATGATTTACAATTTAAGAGGGCTGCACTGTACAGATACAAAATAAATTGCATTCAAAGAATTCAATATTTGCTCCTAATTACTGGAGGTTTGGGGTTTTTTCTATTTGGAATTTCAGAAATAAACATGAAAATAAAGCAGAAAATGCATAGAAAGCATTTCTATAATTGAAGAATTTTTAAACTTCTTTTTTCAATGCAAGTGTTGCAAGGTTTCAAGAAGATGCATGTTTATCTAAACATAAATAAAGCAATGCTAGCCAATAAAATAAGTATTCAGAAAACTTATCTTTTTGTTTTAAAGACTGTTTCTTAAATCAGTGGCTGGAAGGAAATGTCTTTGTGAATCTTTGCATATATTCCAAAGGGTTCTAAGGCTAAGTGGCTGCACTTTGCATAGTGTCTGCTGACTTCCCATTCAGAGCCCCTCTGACAGGCGGGGGGTGGAGGGGTGCTGTGCTGTGGTTTGTGGGAATAGGCTCTTTCAGTTCTGGTTTATTACATGGCTAATTAACCAAGGTCACCGAGCTCTTTTATAAGCCTGCCAATAGAGACATCACTGGTGCTTTAACAGATCTGTTTATTATATTGCATGCCCTGATAAAATGACAGTGATAAAATATATATATAGCTAGGGCAGCATTTACCTGAAGCATTGTATATACATACAAAATTGGGGGAGGGGGGAGATGGGACAACACAACAACCCCTGAAATAGCAGGCAACATAATATTCTGGATTTTGACATGTTTAATCTTAAGCTCATTTCTTTTCTATGTTGTTGCATGATGGTTCAATGTTGCAAATATAAACAATGACTACAGGAATTTATAAGCTGTGATGTTAACGTGTCATAATAAGATCCTGACTTATCTGTGACACAGGATCTTCAGCAAGATTACCCTGTATATACAAATTGCCATGGAACACATGGAGGTGAATAATTAGTGAGTAAGACAAGGGGCTGCATTTCAGGATTATGCACCAGGCTAAAATAAACCTCAGTGTCCCAGAAGCTGCCGTGAATGCAGAATAGATCTGCTTACTGCTAACTCCGCACTGAGCCATCTTGCAAGATGTCACCCTCATTTAAGTAGCTAAGGGCTCTCTTAAAACCAGTGAGAGCAGTACTGTTCTCTGGACCAACAGTTCCAGTTAAAGTCCTCCTCAGGCTGTTCTTGGCATACATGGTGTCCTCATTTCTGCTCCAGCCCTGTCTACAAAGACAGGTGTGCATGACACTGTCCCTGTTTGAATGACAAGTGCAACACTTCCCAGGGGAGCTTTGGCAACAACTCATCAGCCCCACAACACCCAACTTGTACCTTCCTCCAAGCAACCCAGCAGCAGCTCTCATCCAAGAGCACCTTATGGGAGTCCTGCTGCTACATGACAGTGCGCTGAACATCAGCAAGATATTCCTCTTCATTGTGTCAGCCTCTTCTCACACATGGCGTAAGCTGCAGCTTCTGTGCCTTAGACCAAGGGGTCACTGGAGGTTATTCATCCTGCACCTGAGCTCATCCATATGGAGCATGTTTGTCCGAGACTACGTGGGTATGGCAATGTGCCTTGTAAGTCCCATCTGGAAGTCCCCTGGTGTGGTTTTACTCCCACAATGCCACTGACTGAACTGGGATGAGTTCTAGATAATCTTCAGAAAGGTGAGGAATGTGCAACCCAATCTTAAGTAGTGGTGGAGGGAATAGTCTGAACAGTCTTATCTGGGAAGTGCTAGTCTGAACTTCACAGAATCACAGAATGGTTAAGGTTAGAAGAGACAACAGTGGGTCATCTGGTCCAAACTTCTGGCTCAAGCAGGTATCTCAGGATGGTTCTGGAATATCTCCAGTGTAGGAGACTCCATAACCTTTCTGGGCAATCTGCTCCAGTGCTCAGGCATCCACACAGCAAAATTGTTCTTTCTGCTATGCAGGTGAAACCTTCTGTGCATGTTTCTGCCCACTGCCTCATCCTATTGCTTAGTACCACTAAGAAGAGGCTGCTTGCTCTCAGGTTGTATCCCTGTAGGGTCCTAGTTTTTCTAGCAGAAGGCTTGCAGGGTCAAGTGCACCCCAAAGTCTCTTAAAACCTCTGTAATGTCCACAGGGCATTCTTGGCCCCAGTTTCAACTTCCTGGGCTATGATCTTGTAGTAAGTTGACTCTGGCAGTATGGGAGCTACCCACCAAAGCTGCTCTATTACTTACCTGTGCAGCTGGAGGGAGAAGGGTAACAAAGGGTTCATGAGTTGAGATAAGGACTTGGAGACATCACTCAGTGACTACCAACATGGGCAAAACAGACGAAGTAGGAATATTAATTAAAATTAATGGCTAACAGAATCAGAGCAGGATAAGGAGAAGTAAAATAAATCCTGTCTTGGTACCAAGAGATGAGCTGTTTCCTTGCTGTTGAAGACAAGAATCCCCAAAGTTAACTTGTAGTCTGCTGAAAAGGTGGCCTCTTACACCACGATGTCCCTCCACTAACTTGTACCTTCTTTTATGGCTGCATAATTCTTCTGTGGTAGGAAATACCATCTTACTTGATGCCATGATGCTGTCAGAGAACCCAAAACCAGGACTCTGAGCCAAGTTAATGTGGGATGAGATAAAAAGGTACATTCTTTAATGTCCAGGCTTAGGGCTTTTAGGAATATACATGATGACATCTTCCAGCCGCCCAAACACTGATTTCCATGGCTTTTATAATATGATCCTCCCAACCATTACTTTACAGATTTCTCAGTCCAGCCCCAGTCCCACCCCTGTTCCACCCCCCAGGATTTGGGGCTGGGGTCGTTGAGACCCTCTGTCTTCATCAGCTCTTCCTCCTCGGGCTTTTGGAGTTCTTCCAGTGTTATTAGACTCAAGGTTGTTGGTTTATGTTTGCTTTTGCTCTGCAGGCCTTTCTGATAGTCTTCAGCTTTTCTGCCTTGAAGAGAGCCTAAACAGCTAAAAGAATTTGAGCTACTAATCTGTGGTAGGGGTTAGGATATATAAACAATGAACTTAGGCTGCCAGAATACTAGCATACTAAAAATCTACTTTGCTACAGCTACAAATACTTCTAAAATCTATAAAAATGAAAAATCAAAAACCCCTTCGGCATCACTACTAGGAAAACTCCTACCTTCACTACTCACTTAACACTCAAACAAGCATTTTCTTGCTCTCTACACTTAGCGGAAAGCATCTAAAAACTTGCAGTTCATCTCATTTTATCCTGTCTTCTTGTACCTTTTCTGTTGTATCTACAAAGATTCTGAAAATGGTTAGTCTGACGCTGTACTGAAACCACCATCTCTTAGACAGTGCAGAAACCACCACCCTCTCCTTGTCCACTTCTCATGTCTACTGTATTCTCCTAGACTTGCTGGGGGGGCCTCAGCTCTGGAACAGGATACTTATACATATCCATGTGCATGTAAGTGCCACATGTGGACTAGGAGCCCAGGCTTCTCTGGTGGTCAGCTGTGTCTAGTTGTTACTGTCAGTGAAAGGCAGGATTTGGCTTCCTCAGGCGTGGACTTTGAGGCCTTCATTCATGTACCAGAACTCCAGGTAGGGTGTCAGTGCACAAGTGGGAAGCCTACAGTAATGCATGTAGTGAACAATGTTAGCTATTAAGGGATCCGAAAAGCAGACTGGACTAAAAAATAATATGGAAAACAGGAATTCTTCCTATAGTTACCTGGCCAGAAATCATTGCTCCTTAGAAGTATGGGTTGCTTGGAGAAGCTAAGGAATGATTATAAATGCTTTGTACACTGAGGAACACCACCACTGAATATGGTGCTGGCCATGGTGAACCCCATCTGCAATAGTCACAACCAGCAACAGCCATTCCTGTACTCCTTACAAGGATCTAACCCAGCACCAGGTAAGATGCAAAGAATGACCAGTATGTTTCTTAGCCTTTTACAGTTCATCGGGGCGGTCCCGTGGTGTAGTGGAGAGCACTCCAGTCTCCGACTCCCAAGGTCGCGAGTTCGAGTCTCAGTACGGACCGTCCCCTGGCAGT
>VWZD01006973.1:433640-453032 GCA_013396695.1 Sakesphorus luctuosus
AGGGTCAGCCCCGGTTAGTACCGGGTGCTGTGACAGTCCCGAGGACTTCACTGTCACTGTCCAAGCTTGCTCGGCTGTGGCAAATGGCCCTTAGGACTTAAACGGTGGGGCCAGTTCTGCGCACGCTGAGCCTCACCTAAAAAATCCACTGTGCAGGCTTGGAGGGCACACCCACGTGGGGTGAGCCCTTCCCAAATCTTTGTTTGCAAAGATTGGCCATTATTATTATTATTATTATTATTATTATTATTATTATTATTGCAGTTCATCAGGGAAATCACTTCATTACAAATCTCACCTATATACTTGGATTGTATTCCTTCCTGAGACCATTTCTGGTCTTGTCTCTTAGACTTGTGTCAGAATGAAAAGAGAAAAAGCTCAGAACACAAAATCCACCCTAAAACCCCCAACTCAAAGAACTGCACTCTGTCTGAATGAAGTGTCAGTAGGAATCAGACCTCTGACTCCTTGAAGATCAGGCAAGGAGAAAACTTTCTACTGTCTGTTCCCTATACTTAACCATTCAATAAACTTAGTAGATGAATCTGGAACTGTATTTTGGTCTTTGTTTAATATCCTGTTATGGTCCTTGGAACATGAGTCAAAATACTGTTGTAGACATCAGGACATAGAGACATGCTAATGACTTGGATTAGATTACAGAGAGACACCAGTTTGCAGCTCTTCTGTCACACATAGATTTGCTTCCTCACTGCCAAGAAGGAAATTCAAGCACATCATTTATGTCCTGAGTGAGTGAAAGAATGGAACAACTACCTCTCACATTTTCAAAAAGGAGAAGAGTGATGGGTTCTCCATTTTTTACAAAACAAAATGAAATATGTCTTATTTGGTCTGATTTGATTTCAAATGTAATTGTATTTTTACTCACTGGGTCCTAAGTACTTTCACATGCAGTAAGGACAAACAGGCTGTTCTTTTGATGTGAGGGTTACAGACAAGCTCCCCACAGACTTGTGTCCTGACACATTCATGTAATCATACCAAAGTTTAACACTCTGGAGATGACCATGGTAAAGGGTTTTTTATAAATAGTTTAAATTGGGAGCAACTTAAGATATTGGCTCATTCAGAATCAGTATAAAATGTGTTAGTCTTACCAGGATTTTTTTTATTATGCTTTGCCATATTTCTGGTGGACCCTTGGATGTAAAGACTGAATTGGCAAAGCTTTTCTCATTTTGCCACTGGAAGGTCAATTGAATACATTCTGTTCTTACTCACAGGTATAATTTAAACGGGACTGCCCCTCCAGGTATAAGGGCATTATATTTCCAAATAATTAATTACCTACCTTGTAAAACCTGAACTGTTGTTTTATAGGGAAAATCTAGCCACAATATTTCTGAAGAGAAGCATGTTAAGACTTCCATTGCTTTTCTTTTGTTCCAGCAGGGCCTAATATCTAAACTGCATAGATTTCAACCTCTTCCATAAAGCTGTTGACTGGAGTCGGACATGCCAACCATTTTACCAACAATCTCTTTTCCTTCCACATCCACATTTTTTCCAGTCATGTGAAATGTGCTCTTTTGGTATTAATATTCTGTAATTCTTTGGGTAAAAAGGGCAAAAACCTTTTCATCCTCACTATCCTTTCTGCTGAAGACCATCCTCTGTACCTGTCTAATAAAAGAGCAGTATGAAATTTTAAGCAGTTAATGTCTGTTCCCAATGTTTGTCAAGACTTGTTTTGATTTCAGACACCCATATATGATCTCCTTTTGTAAAAAGAGATGCTTTCCCTCTGTCCCCATACATGGCTTGCTAAACCCTCAGTGAGCTGAGAGGCTTACACCAGCAGGATTGGTACACACAATCCTCTGAAAGCTGCCATTAGAGCACTTGGTAAAGCTGGATAACAAGTGTAGTAAAGGCACTGTGAGTTCTAAAATACCTCCACGTCTTGGAGTTCTTAAAGTTCTGCTAAAGTATCTGTAACTGCAAGTTTGATTTTAGTACCAATAACAAAATGATGAACATTATGTTACCTTAACAAACTACTGAAAGACCTGTTAGGAAAACTCTCTAAGCCTCTCAGTCTATAATGTCTGAGTTTCAATTATTTCAGCAAAAATTATTTAAAAGGCCTCTAAGCCTTCATTGTCCATCTCTTATCTCCTGATCCTAAACCCCAGGCACGTTATATATATATAGGATGTATGTCACTGATACAATGTAATTGAAACTACAGCTGTGCTTGGAGAATTGCTGTATTCCCAAAGTTGGCTTCCTGTTGTGCAGCTCCATGAAATTCTTCTGTTTCTTTTAAAATGTACTTGCACTGCCTTGTGCAAAGTGGAGGCCAACCATCTACTTGTTGAATGGTTAAGGTCTTGCTACATTCATTTGGCTTTTCAAAAAACGGAGCTCACTCCTCCCAAAATTGCCATCAGGTCAGTACAAAATTAATAGGAACATTCCTGTAGGCAACATCAGGGTTTATTTGGCTTCTTGAAGGAGGATGCTGTTCTCAGGAGAAGCTTCCTGAGACATCTATGAGTTTGTTGAAACCCTTGGATTTACCTACCTATTTGGCTTATTCCTTTAGCCATATTTATTTTATTTTTATCTCTCTGTTTCCATTCCACATGTATGTATTTGATATTGTGAAAAAAGAACCTTTCTTCACTTACAGTTATTCCATCTCCAGATACATATGAGCATTTACCTCTGTATATGTGTGCTTACTTAAAAATAAAAGTCTTACAGTACTTAATGAGATCACTCTTTTAAGAATCCTAAGCATGGCTCTCTTAACACTTGAGGATAAGAAATCTTAGTTCTTTTTGTTCATGTGTTTTCCCTGAAAGTAGAACTTCTTATAAAGTGAGAGAAATATTTTTGAGCTTGAAAGGGGAAGCAGCTTTTCAAATCCAAGCCTGAACTCTTGCAAAGAAATAAAAAGATAAAAAAATCCTTTTCAAGTTGGTCTGATCCAGCATATACATATATTTTTTTTATCTATATGAGAAAACTGATTTTAAAACTAGCATTTTTCCTTTGACAACATCATCTTATTCTTAAACACCTCTCCTGACTAGCAAAAGCCATGTTTAGGCTTGGAGAAGAAGGATTGCAATTATGTAAATCTTTCAATCCTATATAAATACACCCTACCTTCAGAGGCTTGTTAAATCTCTCACAGTTGCACAGGTGATGTTCATCAAGCCAGGATAACTATAGCATCATGACCAAGCTCAAACTAAAACTCACAATTCGTGCTCTGACTATTAGATATGAACCATTTTGTTAAAGATGTCACAAATTACTTAAACATAAACAATAATATTCAATGTTTTTTGATTGAAATTCTCAATTAAATCTGAAACAGTGCAAATATTCAGTGGACAGAAAAATAGAGGTTTCATTGTGTAACTGGTGACTTCTAATTTCTCACCTCTATGAAATACAAAAGAACATCTGAAACTTGTTTTCATATTCTTTTGCTGATTTTGAGTAAAGGCCCTTTTATGCTTTACAAAATTTTTTGGGGAGGGAGCACTGTAATAAAAACTGAGAACAGTTAATTCTGAGAATTTTATGACACCACGCTGTTGAAAAATTTTCAAAAATGGCATGTGGAGTACTTGAATTGTGTTGCCATTTTGTACCTCACCTCCCTTCTCAGTGCTTCACAGGTTCACCTTGGGCTCTCTCTGACTGTGACCCAACAGAAATGTTTATACTTTGGATGCTTCAGAGCTGCCATTCTTCAAAATTGCCTGTAGCTCTAGTTGCTCAGTTCTATATGTAAGGGGAAGACAGACTAATATTCATCCTGTTATGTGCACATTTGCTCATTGTTTGTTGTACTTCTATTCTGGGCTTCCATCCAATATCTTTTATTAACATTTTTTCTTGGCTGTCTTTTCCATTCCACATCCTATTTTTTATTTATTTTTATTTTTAACTTATTCCCACTCTTGTAATTTATTTTTAACATATCCTGCAGTCTTTTCTGCTATTTATTGGAGCTGTTTCCTTCACAACATCCCTCAGCAAAAGCTCCATGTCTCACTAACAATGTACCATTTAAGCTTTCTAAAGAAACCTTGTTGTGTTGTCAGCCACTGACATAGGTTCTCCCTGTCCTAATGCTTTGAAATGGAGTATGTCAAAGTATTTAGCTTAAAAGTGATCTTCTGTGGCCAAGGATTTAGTTTGAATTGTACAGAAATAAGATATTAGGCTTCTTATTTAGTGGAGGTCTTTTCAACCTTCTAGCAGGGTAGTGAGAAAATGTTGCAGCCAAGCCTGGCACACATTTTCATATTTGTACTACTGCTCTGAAAAGTCTAGTTCAGTTTCCCTTCAGATTTAGTGAGCCGTGAGACAGATCAGTCCAACATCTACACTTCTAACTACCTCTGGTTAACCTCCATCGTCTGTTAGGGTCTTGTTCCGTGTCCTCACAGGCTGGGAGTACATCTACCAGAAGAAACCACAGGGAATTGAAACTCTGTAAACTGGAAAACTTTGGTGCATAGGCCTGGAAAGGTATGGGGTCCCTGTGTATGGGGACTGTCTCATACTGGGATCTGTCTCATCCTGACATCTGTTTAACAAACACTTCTTCATAGAGATGATCTTCTGGGGCAGTGGCAACCATGGAGGCTGCTGTCCTCCACAGAACCATTGTCTTTGTGACCTTCCTGGCTCAGCCACCTTTTTGTGCTCTGGAGGCATTTTCAAGGGTGGAAGGTAGAAAGATTGCAGCAGCTCAGGTGCCTCTTCTGTCGCAAATCCCTGCTTGGACTGGCACGGGGCTCTCTGACCTGCAGAAACTGTGATCAGATGCCTGGCCACACCTGGGTCCACATAATACCAGCATTACAGAGGTTTTGGTGTTGATTGCCTCTCATTGTGAGATTGGGCCTCACAAATGACTTGGATGTCAAATTCCTACCCCACGAATGGATGCACCCATATCTTCTTCAGTCCAGCAGGAGCACAGTGTGCACACCTCCAGCCAGAAAAGCCCTTGGGAGCACTAGGTAACAAGGGGGCTTTTCAATCACTCTCTCTGTCTCTTCAAATAGCAAAGGTAAAACAAGTCAGGAGGTGTCAAGAGAAGATTCTGGAGCAGGTTAAGTAGAAATTGTACAACATGCATTCAGCAACCATAAGCAATTAAAACAGGAGGTAACTGAGCTAGTAACAAACTCATGGTTTTCTGTCACTAAAAGTATGTGAGAAAGGTAAAGACATGTTTTTAAGAATTTTTTTTATTGTGCCTTGGGAATTGAAGGGTAGTGCCAGGGCAATGGCTAAGGACAATCCACAGTATGGCAGAGATTGAATATCTGATAATCAATGAGGAAATCTGGTGTGGTTTTTCTCAAATGAATACTGCACTATTCTGTTTTGAGTTCTTTGAGGTAATCAGAAAAAAATATCAAGACATCCACATAACACTTAAAAATGCTCCTACAGAGTTTTGTACAAGAAACCAAAAGCCTCTGTACTTTCACAGACATCTCACCCAATAAATAAAGAAGGGATAGACACGGGTGGGACAGAATAAATACGGGTTAAAAATAAATACTGCCAGCACAGCAGCAATTTTCTGCATGACTGTTTTACTCAGGAGGTGTCTGGGGATGAACAGGTCCATCACTTGAACACAATTTAAAAATGAATGACACAGAAAGAGCATCTTGACTTCAAATTCCTGATTTCTGGTGCAGTAATTCCTCAGCTATTTAGCACTCCTCTGTCTCTTACCAGTAAAATATTGCAATTTTTTAGGTGAACACCTATTTCTCTGCAAATCTACAGTGCTTCAGAGGACTGGGGCTGCTTTTAGTGTGAGAAGTCCCATATTCCAACAAACATAAACACTCTGTGCACCTTATTGCCTCTTTTCTTATCCACTTATTGGTGAGACCCACTGCATTTTCCAAAAGGTAAGGTCTACAGTTTTTGAGTCTGAAGTAAGTTTAACTTCACATAACATGGCTGCAAGGTTTGGAATCAGGATTTAGCATTGCTATGGTTGTCTGCTTACATCTGCAAGATATAAACTGGGAAGAAAATACTAAGTTCAGTTTTTTAAGTTCTTTGTAAAATGTGCCAGTTTGTGAACATTTTTAAATTACAGGTGGGCTGATTTTCTTTTTTTAGCATTTCAATTTTTTATTCTGTATTCCTTGTGGGAACCTGTGTCCCAGATTGCTCAAAAGACCAAGATGCACCAGGGCAAATCCTTATCCCAGGTATAAGATGTATAACCTCTATTTTTCCATCTTTCTCTTTATTTTGTGATTCCATGTCCCCTGCTTCTGGTAGGGGAGATGTTGAAACAGTTTGGGCCAGCAAGGCAACATTGTCCGGCTTAGCAGCTGTTTGTCCATTCCTGGAGGAGCATCATTGTTGTCCATCAAAAGCCTGACTGCTTTGAGAGGAAGGCATGAACACATTCACTAAATTTTAATCTGAATGAGACAGAGCTGATACTGAAGAAGAAATCTCCAGGAACATATATAATCTCCAGGAACATGTATAACATGTATAACCTTGGTGGAAAGAGAGATTTCATTTCTCAGTGAGCATTTGCCTATTTTTCCACAAAGCACTGGCAGTACAGAAGTGTATTTTTACCCTATCTCCATCTTGAGTCAGATGTGGTGAGATAGGCATTGTCTTACTGATTTCTGGAGTGGGGTATTTCCACTTCCTGGGTGTATTCCTGGGGCTGGCAATCTGTCAGGGGAGGCACTAGAAGGTATACCAGCTGAGATGTGCCATCCTGGGACAGGTCACTTCCTAGGGCTGTGCCTGCACCAGCACAGCTCATCAGCACTCCTCATGGAATGCAGCAGTTCAATGGGTTAAAATCTACCTCCTTCATTTCTTCTTCCTCCCCAGAAGAGAAGAGGTTAACAGGCACTTAAACAGGCATTCCCCAGGTTTAATTGTCTTTCAGTGGAAGACTCTTGACTCTGGAGTTTTTTCCAAGGTAGCCCAGAATGGACTCACTGACCCGAAGGGCACACCCAGGCTTTCACCTGATGGAGAGATGGGCAAGTTGGTTTTGTTTCGGAATGACACACAGAGAAAGGAGAAAACTACTGTGAAACAGTGATTTGGTGAACTTTGTGCATCCTTTCTCTGTTAGGCACATATTATACATGAAATGGAAACTGAACGATTGGTAACACAAGCCACACGTTACATTCCAACCTCCATCATCTTGTTTGTTTTGAGCCTACAGTTTTCAAAGATGGGATTAATTTGCTGTTTGTTATATTCATCCACCCATGTTACTGCCACCCATAAAGACGCAGCATCTTGTAAATTTAACAAAAAGCAGCTGAAGCTCTTATCCCCACTGGCCATTCCATTACTTGGTGGTTTGGAGAATGGTATTAAAAATCACTCTTCAATGTAAATGTTGGCAGCAAATATGTTTTCATAACCTAGGTGACCATGATGTCCCAATGTGAACGGAACCTTCTGAAATCCACTGATGTTTGAGGGACTCCAGATGCCAAAAACTGTCATAAAATCCATTTGTCATCTTCTTCCTCATATTTTTCATTACCTCATCTTGCCCAGAGAAGAGTCATTCAGTGTGATTTACTCTGTGATGGATAGACTACACAAGTCTGCTGGCATGTTCTTCTGCTGTGGATCATCACTGAATTAGATGTGCAGGCATTGAATCTGAATGTCAAGCAATGCCAGAATTCATAATCTGTCATTTCATCTTGGTTTGCACTTCACAACCCAAGACTGCAAGCAGGTATATCTCCAGTGACTTCATTTATTTCTGTCTTCATTAAAGATTGTCAAAGATAAATTCTGCGCTTTCATGCTGGCAGAAGCTTATGAACAACAGTAGACAGTAATCTCAGTAATGCCAATGATCAAGAATTGGAATCCAATAGAGAATAATCCACACATGCCAAAATTAAACCAGAAATTATTTTCTACAAAGAGAGAAAGCTATTTGGAATACAGAGGTAGGCTTGTTTTTTAAAATCTATTTATTATTTTCTCTGAAATTTTATTTTAATTATTCCTATTGATTTTTGTAAAGTGTGCTGGTGCTTTGAGAACTCCTGGACTACAGTCAAACTGGATGTCTAAGAAGTGTTTCCAGGCTCCTAGGCTGGGAGCTAAAGTCTAACTACACTTGAACTCTGTGTTGGAGTGAGATATATGTGCCCATTGTAACATTTCCTCTCTAGCAAGGCAACTTTCATGTATGGTCTAGACAGGAGCTACACCAGTTCCATGAGATGCCCTCTGCAGACAAGAGGTATCCAGCCAGGATGAAGACTTTTTCATAGCAAACAGTGCAGAGGTGCAAGTTATGACTGTGTTATTCACATTGTACTCATGGGATAATAAAGTTATTTTCAAGCTGATTCACTCCAGTGACTTGAAGTAGCTTGGGAGGTGGGCTTACAAGAGAACTAGGAAGGGAGGGAACATTTTGAATGACTTCATTAATAATTTGGATTAGGAGATACTGTCAAGCATCATGCCCGCAGTGTGGCTTCACATTTATAAAACTGTTCATATTTTACATGTCACAGTACAAAGACGTACATGGAGGAGCTCTGAGATCTTATATAGGAAAAGACACGATGTGTGCAAGTCAGAACACATCCAAATTGCTTGTGTCTGTAAATTTCCTTTTGCACTGAAACTACGACTTGCCATGATCCCCAAAAGCCCCTTCTAAATGAAGGAATGAGGATACAGAGGTTTGGTTCTGGGTGTTAGCAGCTCCTGGCTTTGTAATCTCCACTGATGCCAGTTTGTGGAGCAATGCGCAGTCCTGAGTAATTAAGGGATGCTTTGTCCTTCAGGTTTTGCAGGTCATTTCATTATTAGAAGCTTGCAATATTTTTGCCAGACTCTCTCTCTCCCTCTTTCTCAAAAAAAAAAAAAAGAAAAAAAAAAAAAAAAAAAAAAAGAAAAAAAAAAGAAAAAAAGAAAACCAAACCCGATCATTTTATCTAGGACCTTATAAGAATCATTGGTGAGATCAGAAACTTTAATGGAGCTCTTTATTGTAGTTCAAATAATCTCTAGCAGCATCTTCCTGGAGCTATAACAATGGCAGGGTATTTTATAGCTTTGAGCATAATAGTGTCCTATGGAAAAAAAAGTCTTTGTTATCTCAAACTCTTTATCTCACACTTAAAGAGCACACCAGAGAGACAGTTTTATATATATTTAATTCAATACTTAATAAGAACAGAAATAGACCAAAGAACGATCTTTACCTAAATTATTGAGCCTACAGGACTTCTTACCTCTTTGTGTTTGAATGTGTGCAGACAGTTTGAAAACAAGCCACCACTCTTGACAAGAGTAATTATTTTAATCTTTGTCCTGGAAACTTACTGCATTTACTCTTTGGTTGTGGAGGAGCCAATCAGGAAACATGGGCAGCTCAAGTTTTCTTTTAAAGAAAAAGTCACCATTTCCTGTACGCTGGTCTTTGGCAGGAGCACCCTGGACACCTGTGCTCCCAAACCTGGCCCGCTGGAAGTGCCCACTACAGATGTCAGAGCTCTTTTGTTGACTTGCTATTAGTCACCACTTAATGGATGTGAGCCGAACACGGCTTTGCCTAAGCACTTATCAATAGACAGCAAACATTCTTCTTTCCATGGGCAAGGGGTCAAACTGTTTTGCCTGGCTATAAAGCTGTGCCAGATAATTGCTGGTGATTAGCAATTTTAATTACCAGGTGCTAGGGGTCCTTGCTTGTGGAGCTTTTTTTGCTGTTGTTGTAATTGGGCAGGCTGTGAATAGGTATGGCTTATTGTACACATGGTGTGTATTTTACAGATACATCATGCATCCTTTTAAAGCAGGTAAAATAAATTCAGTAGCATAACGTGCTTCTGTTTGCATCTGATTAGCTGCGTAGTGCTCCAACAGGCTTTTCAATAAAACTTGTCTGATACAGGAATCTTTAATACAACTTGCTAAAGCAGCTTTTAATCTTCTTGTAAACACTTGTATGTACTATTGTTATTGAAGAGAGGCAATGATTTTAAAGACTTTTCCTGCTACATTGGTCAAGTTGGAACTAAGCTTGTCAAACATGTTCTACCTCATTGGTTTTGCATGCAGACTTTTAGGGGGTTTTCACAGAATCACAAAACCACCGGCTCAATTAGCAGCAAACTAATCTTTTCCCATATTCAGCAGTGAAATGGATTCAAAATAAAACTGACACAAAAGACTCTTCTGTGATCTTCGTCACAGTAGTGAGAAAGGAAGCAGCTATAATGCTTCAGTATCCTTTTTTTTAACTAATATTTCCATTTATTTCCTTTACTTATAATATTTAACATCACAAGCCTTGCAGACATACTGAAGGTCTCTGAAAGCTGAATGTACTGTTTACTAATCTACTTGGATTAGAAGATCCGGCTTGCTCTTCGATCTAATAAAAAGGATGAATACCTCTATAGTAGAGAGTTCTAGTGCTGTTTTTATTTGTTCTGCTGTAATAGCTTCTGTCCCAGCTCTGAACATGACTTCACCTTTTCCAGCAATGGCCCTACTGTTCGTCATAGGCTGCTTGAAGGAGGAGGCGGAGCTCAGGAGGAGCTATGAAACTCTAGTGTCATGTCCTTTTTGTGTCAAAAACTGAAGATATCTTAATGCTTGAAATTGCTGTAATGGTGGTTGTGAAGTTCCCGAATATGGCACATTCTACAGCTACAGATTATTCATACTGGTTCATCTTCTCCCTCTAATTATTCAGAGCTTTGAAATCATTGAAACCTGGACTAAAAAAAACCCCAAACTAGTTAAATAGTGCATTTAGAAAGATGCCTCTGGGAAGGAAGATGCAGTTCTCAGAGTGCTCCTATCCCGTGTTTCCATAGCACAACTACACCCCATGGAAAACACAGGCCTTCTCCATTCGACTGACCCAAAAACCTATGAAAAAGCTGCAAAACCTCAGTGACCAGTCCTGACAATACTCCAAAGAAAGCTACAAATAACTACTATTCCTGAGAAATGGAGCAGCTCAGGGCAGAATTTGATTTTCTGAAATCAGCCTTTGAGTACTGGGAGAAGTAAGGCCCTACTGGCAGCTACTTTCAGCAGGGACAAAAAATTTTGGTCATATGACTAACACATAGCCATGAGGGATTGTTGCGTTTTCACAAACAACCTTTGTTTCCAAGTATGAAATCTGATCTTCACCGTATAAACAAATTTCTTCTCTCAGGTAGAGCTGTGTTGGTCATGCTTCCCTCTGTATCTTCAGCTGGAAGCAGATTGCTTTTCTTCCTACACTGTGCTCTTGTTTGCCTACAATGACTGGATGAAGTGAAATGTTCTTAATACTGAAAACTACTGATGTCATTTTATTTGCTTCAACATGGACTCACATCCTCTCCTTTTTCTCTCTCCTGGCAACTGCAGTTCAAAAAGATGCAGGAAACAACACCAGACCAGCTGCTCCTGTTGCTACAAGAGGTTCACAAAATAGGCATTTTCCTACCTCTGCTATCACAGAACTCCAATATGCCTCCAAAAGCAAAGAGAAATATTCAGTCATTTAAAGCCATTCATCCCAAACAGCTTTTGCAATGGTCACAGCCTGTCTCCAGAGTCTCAGGTTTCTAGATCAAGTAAATGCAAATGCCAGTAGACAGTGTCCTTACCAGATATAAAGCAATCAGTAGGAATCTGCATATAAGTGTAACAGTGGGTTTGCTTTCTCTCACTGTCTGTGTGGCAACATGGAGCTGCAAAGAACTGAGATGAGAATTCAGCTGCATTCATAATGCAATTCCTGAAGAGAGTGGATTACAGATAGAGTTTAAGCCTTAACTTTGAATTGCCTTGCTTTTGTGGATTGAAGTTAGACCCATACAGGAGTATTTGAACATAGACTCTGGTACTTTGTTGATATTAGTTACCTGCTGTGACACACAGCACATGGCAGTTTCAGTTTTGTGTGCTGTAAAATACAGGTATTGTACACCTGAATTATAATCTTGCTGTGATAATATGCCTCTATTGATTCAACAAAACAAGTTGTCTATTTTGTCTTCTCTAAGACATCACCATGAAGGAAGGACTGACAAACAGGAAGGTAAATATTTTGGACTTCCCAACTTGTGGGAAAAGTGCAATAATTTTGCAATGAGACCTTGTAGATAATGCCACTCCGTTTGAACCACTGAGATGAACTTTCTACAAAAAATGTTTATTTTACAGCAGTGTTAAAATGTTGTGCACAATCATTTAAAAAGTATAAAATGAGAAATGGTCTATTTAGTGATGTACTAGTGCCTGAAGTATAAATATGCAGGTACTGAAATGTAAAATAAAGCTGAATTTTGAACTTTCACCATATGGCTGATCTCTTAACTAATGAACTACAATGCTTCATTTTTTACAAGGGTTTTTTATTTATCACTAAACTCAGATAATGTACAGGTTCTGAAGAGAGAGTTGTATTCATACATCACTAAGTTTAGTGTCTTCCATGGAAATTAAAGTTAAAAAAATAAAAGCCATGTAGTTTTCTTATAAAATATTTGTCTCATTTTACACTGGCTTAATTTAAACTTTTCATTTCTGTGCCTTTGCAGCAAATGTGTTGCAGTCCTGATGGAGCACCAACAGGGTGCCCTTGGCACTGCTGATTTGAAGATATTGCCATATCCAGAGCACGTGAGATGTACTGTACGAAGGCTGAATTCAAGCCTGGACCAGTATCATATGACAAGAAATATTGGAGGGCTTTTAGAAAAGACCTGTGAAGCCACAAAAGGTTGTGTTTCGAACCATCTCTTCTGCCCCAAACTTTTACTACAAGAGTGAACAGTGGCTGGAGGCTACATGGAAGCACATCTGGAGGCTGCATTGCACATCTGGCTATCCCCACTATTGTGTATAAAAAGGCACTTGTACAAGTCACTTGGTACTCAGATTTCTGCCTGGGGTTGCCAGATGCTGAGTCCAAAGGTCAAGCAGAAGCAAACCGGGCAGGCATTTCATTTGTATCCCCTGTCACTTTATGGGCCATCACTGAGTCTGTGCAGCCTCAAGAAACACCTTTTTCCTGTCTGGCACCACCATACGCACAGGCTGTCTCTGTTACTTTCACTTGTACTGCTCCCAGTCTCTGGGGAAAACTATGCACATCTTTCAGTGGATATTCTTGCAGTGTTTTACTGACTTTTTCCAAGAGCTAGTGTTATTTAAATTTTATTAATTCAAGAACAGATGTTCCTGAATAAATCTTCAGTAGGCAGACAGGAAAAATAGTCCAATAAAGACATTTGTAACAAAGCAATGAATCAATTGCTGGTCATCTCTGAATACTTGATGAAACTGATCTTCAGGTCCTGTGAAGACCTCTTGAGAGACAGAAAGAAGCCCAAGGCATGCTTAGGAAACTAGAGGAGATGCAGTGCTGAGAATTACTCTTTTGCTATGCCCTGATCAGGCAACATACTTCCTGCAGACTTTCCAACTTCAGTGCAAATCAGTCCCTGTAACTAGACTCAGTGTTTTAGCTGAGGCTTTATCAGCCTCAAGTAAAGCAGAAGGATTACTTTGTATGTCTTCCAGATGACCCTTCTATTTATATATTCCAACATGTTGGGATTTCTTTTCTTTTGCTGCCACATGATGTCTTTGGCTGACGTTCAGCTTGTGACAACTCCAGATCCTGCAAAGCTCTTAAGTATTTAGAAGTTTCCCGCTCTGTATTTAAGCAGCTGAAATACAGAAATGAATTTGGAACTTTGCATTCTTTTTTTTTTCCAGGCAATTCCAGTTTCTCAAAGCTTATTCAGAGTCTGACTCTCGTCCTCCAAATCACTTCCAGCTCCTTCTGGGTTAGAGTCAGATGTAAATTTACAATGTACGATCTGTATTCCATCATCCAAGTTAATAATGCAAATACTGAATAGTGCCAGGCATGGGACAGACTCCTGGGAAACCCCTTTCAATACATCCTTTTAATTTGATGGTTGACCATTGATAACTAATTTCCCAGCACAGCTTTCTGGCCAGTTTTGCATCCACCCTATGGCTGCTCTTTTGTTCCTGTCCTACAACTGGGTGCTGTTTTCTGTGAGCACCTGCTCTTTTTGTCAAAAAATGCCTTTTCCTCCCCTCCCATACTCACATGCTGGTTACCCCAGAGAAGAGTAGTCATAGAGGTGGGGAGCACACAGTGTTTGAGGAGCTACTCTCAGCCCTTAGAGAGCCAGTTAGTACAGTTGGGGTACCTGTGGGCAATTTTTCTTTTTATTCTGTGTTAACTTCTATTTGGCACTCCAAAGAAATGCCCTCAAGTGTTTAGAAAGTTGGTTGTTTTTTTTTTTCATTTGTTGTTCTTGTCCTCCTCAGAGGAAAGAAAGTATTTGTCTGTCTGAAAGTGAGACAGTGACAAACACAAGTTTGTGGTTGTTTGGTTTTGTCTTTTTGGGGGTTTTTTTGGTTGTTTGTTTTTTTTTTTTTTTAACTCCTTAGTCCTTCATGACTTTTGCCTTATTTTAATACCATCTTTGACCATCTAATACCATCTAATTACCAATACTCTAATACCATCTTTACTATCAAAAATGGATGTAAAGAAAGGCTATGTGAACCCAGATAACTCAAATAACTTTTGGTCTGCAAGCCTCAAATACATTTTTTTAACTCTGATCACTCAGGTAAAGAATTGACACTGTGGAAATTAGAAGAAAGCTTTTTTCTTGGAGAAATAATTAGCCATGTATAATATTAGATGTTTTCACTCTTCAGCTCCTTTTTATTTAGCAAAGTTGCCAATAATTTCTCTGGATATTTTAAAGTCCTGAATTGAGTCCTACGCTTCATGAAATGAATATACTCCACAAGTTACAGAGAATGATTCCCAGAGAGAAGTGATAAATAAGCATCAAAAGTTTGGCTATGGTTCAGAGATAATGGGGATTACCAAAGGTCAAAATATTCCTTTAACCATCTAAAGCAAGTGGGGACCAAATCTTTTATATATTCAAAGGTATACTTCTCTAAAGTTGGAGCAAAGCATTTTAACTCCTCATCTTTTACAAGAGGAGAAGACTTGAGGCAAAGAGAGATGTTCTGAGATACAGTTCAGGAGTGATTCACAATTTGCAGAGTAGCCTGTAAGAACACAGCCTTCTCCATGCCCCACCTTCAGAAAATAAGTGTTTATGAAATGATTTGTTGTTTAGAAGTGCCTCAAATCTTGCCATTACAACATTTTAGATGTCAAAAGCCCGGATGGATAAATGTGAAGAGCATTTAAAAAATGAGTCTTTCAGATACTGAAGTTGCAATCCCATATTGAATGAATAATTCACTCCAAAAATGTGGAAAATATTTACTGAACAGCTGGAGTGACTGCAGTCAATTCATCACTGTTTTAACAGGGGAGAGAGGTCAGCAAATGCTAACTATGTTTAAGTGGGGATATGAAAATGAGTATAATCAAGAATTTTTAAAAATATAAACCATCTGGTTAAAGGAAGAGAATTAGGATGATTTTCCAATATCAGAAGCTAAGCTAAGGGATAATTAGGAGAGCAAAAATATGAATTTTGGACTGCTGAGAACATTTCAGCTATCAGCAGAACACACAATGAGGCTAACACAAGCTCTAGCTCCAGTTTTAGCAGAGTGGGGGACCGACATACTAATTTTCACCCCAGGCTGTACAGTGCTTCCCTGCAGCCAGCAAAGCAGCTGCTAAATTCCCACTGATGGAGAAGCTATATCCTGGAAATATTCTGGCATGTTGCTTCAAAAAGGAATAGTGCAGCACTGGGACTTTACAGCACAAACCCTCAGCTGGGCTGTGAAAACCAGACAGATACACCTGCCTGGTTGTAACCAATTCCTCTCTGACATATTTGCTCTGTTTTATTATGGGGTTCCCTGTTTTCCCTCCACAGTAATTTGGCCCTAAATGAGTAATAGAGAGGCTTATACAAAATAGCAGAGCTGCAAATCACCACCAACAAAAATAATAAAAGCACTTCTAGCATCTTTAATTTCCAATCAATGAACAAATGAGATTATTGGCTGAGTAAGGGGTAGAGGATTGTCAGACTTTTTAATTCAACCATTCTTCTGGTCTGACTCAGCTGTCAGAGCTGACTTGAAGGAAATGGTTGAGACAACACGCAATCTAAGTGGTTAGAGGGCAAGGAAATCTATAGAATGAAAGCAATGATTATGACTTCCCAGGAACATTGATATGCTAAATCTGTGTGTGAGAAAGATATCTTGGATAAGACTTTTAAATAAATTCAAGGTTTTTGGGAAAAAATTGGCTTTTGAGGCCCACAAGAAAAGCTTGCATTTGAAATGTTGGCTGCTTGGATACACCTCACCTACATGAATTGTCTTGTGTGATTTTTGGTTGCTAAGGATGCTATCACAGACAGAATTTCAATTGGAGCCTGGAGCAGGCAGCCTGCTATTTCTGGTGGAGTGTGGAGTAGCCTGTTCTTGTCTATTTATTATTACTTTCTTAGCAAGGTATCAGTTCCTGGAATTGGCAAAGTAATCTTTCTTGGATGAAATGTCTTCCATTTCAGACGGGGTAATGCAGAATAGCACCACACAAACTAAATTGTTTACCAGATTTAATGAAAAAATCAGAGCAGAGTGTGTTCCCCAGGTTTTTTACGTTTTATGCACATCTGGGTCACAGCAGCTAAAAAAGGTGTATTCCTACATAGTAGGTGGTTACTGACAGTGAAATTGAGGCAGCACAAAGCTCAGAAATAGTGTGCTCAGCAGCATAAGGGCAGTGATTATCCCTCTGCACTCAGCACTGGTGAGGCCATGCCTTAAATGTGGTGTTCAGCTTTGGGCCCCTCACTGCAAGAAGGGAAGTGTCCAGAGAAGGGCAATGGAGCTGGTGAAGAGTCAGAAGCACAAGTCCTGTGAGGAGTGGCTGAGGAAACTGGGGTCTATTAACTTAGGGAAAAGGAAGTTTGGAGGGACCTTATCACTCTGTACAACTCCCTGAAAGGGGGCTGTGATAAGGGAGGGTTGGTCTCTTCTCTCAAGAAACAAGTGACAGGATGAGAGGAAATGGCTTCCAGTTGTGCCAGGGTTTAGACTGCATATTAGGAAAAATTTCTTCACCAAAAGGGTTGTCGATCACTGGAACAAGCTGACCAGGGAAGTGGTGGTCACGCTGGAGGTATTGAAAAGAAGTGTAAATGTGACATATGGGGATGCAGTTTACTGGTGGACTTGGCCATTCTGGTTTAAGAGTTGGACTTGAACTTAGAGGTCTTTCCTAGCCTAAATGATTCTGTGGTTCAGCAGAGGTCACAGGTGGGAGAAAAACCCCAGTAAACTAACTGAAATCAGTTCTATTAGGTGGCATTCTGTTTCAGTTATACAGCCATCAAAACAGCCAGGTTTAAGCTAACTGCAATGTAAGCATAACCTTAGTGGGGATTTGCTGTGGGGGAATGGTCTCAATCCCCTTTTTTTAGGTGTAAGAATAGATGATACCTAAACTACTGTGTTTCGCAGAGACAGGGAGATGTCTGTGAGCTCCTGTCTCCCATGGGGGCTTTGAAATTTTTCCTGCAACTGCACTGTTACTGAAGAAATGCAGGCTTGTTCCATCAGTAGCTGTTGAGAAGCCCCATTAAAGCAGTTCCCAGTGTCTCTTCTACTTCTGTTGCTCTAATGTCTTAAGTTCAGGCAGCATTTTTTTTCTTATATAAGTTTAGACCTAACAGAAGTATCTCTCCTTGTCTAGGTGTTGGCAACAGGGCTTGAAAGAGCTTTTTAAATCAAGCTATTTAGGAGAATATCTAGCATGTTGTCTCCCATTTAAACAGACATCTAATACCACAGTGACAATTCTCTCAATTTTCAAAGGCCTCTCTGGATAGAAGAAAGGAAGGGCCTCTGTGGATAGAAGAAAGAAAGAGGGTACCTGTCCATCTGCCAGAAGCTGTGAGCTCCTGGCTGCTGGGGTGCCTCTTCTCACTGCTTTGCCTATCATCTGCCCTCAGATTATGCTCTGTCAGGGACAGGCAGCAAGACACACATAGGCTTCCATTGCTCTTAAACCTGAGATTCACAGCGTGAATTTTAAAAGTCTTAGCCTGTGGTTGGTTACTGTGTATTTTTCTGCTCCTGCCTCTTTTCCTGCATCTTCTTCTAGGTATCCTATTGAAAGTCACACTTGAAGGAAGTTTGCTACAGGTGACAGCCCAATTTCTTAACCAATGGTGACTCACCACTGTGACTCCAGAGACATGGAATTACTTTTCTTTTTAAAAAAAAAATCCAAATTAGCTTTTCTTTTCCTAGATGGGAACAGATAAGCCTTGTTATTAATTTGAAATGTATGTAATTCAGCTTAAATGGGGGGAAGGGGAATCAGAAGGAAAAGGATGCATCCTGTTAGAAAATGGAAAATACTGTATTTATCATCTTAAAAAGAACAAAAAGATCTGCAAGTTATGTGGGTTTCTGTGACAGTAATTATCCTTCTATTCAAGAATGAGTAATTACATCATTCTGCATGCTAACTTCCCCCCTTCCCAGTTATGTGGCATGTGCAGGCAGGTGCACACACACATGGAATGTGCTTGTACCCTGAAGAATAAAACCAGGGTGCATTAGAAAAGGTAGTTCTGCTGTTTTGTTGACTAATGGTACTTCTTTGTTTATGCTAAACACCAGTGGGTGAGAGGAAGGCAAGCTGATTTTTTTTAATTATTATTTCTTGTTAGAAAAAGCTTGATACTGCTCTGCCTTGGCACTAGGTAGTGCAAGATTTTGGAAGTGTTCAATTCTTTCTGTCTACAGTGAGAAAATTTTAAGTATTGATTTTTTTGAAAAGTGTGTTTAAAGAGAGAGCTTTAGGAGCTCACTGAAGGATGAATATCTGCTATAACTATTATTTCTGTGTTTATGCTCATTGAAATGTGAAAGGTAACATTTGAATATACACATATATTCCAAATATTTTTCTAGGATTTTTTTTTAAATTATTCTTACTGATTTACTGAATCACAGAATCAGTTGGAAAAGATATTTAAGATCATCAAGTCCAACCATTAATCCAGCACTGCCAAGTCCACAATTAAACCATGTCCCCAAGTACACATTTTTTTCAATACCTCCAAGGATAGTGACTCCACTTCCCAGGGTAGCCTGTTCCAATGCTTGACAAACCTTTCTGTGAAGAAATTTTTCTGGTATGCAATCTAAACCTCCACTGGTGCAACTTGAGGGTATTTCCTCCTGTCCTATCGCTTGTTTCTTGGGAGAAGAGACCAACACTCACCTTATCACAACCTCCTTTGAGGTAGCTGTAGAAAGAGATAAAGTGTCCCCTGAGCCCCCTTTTCCCCAGGCTAA
>VWZD01006975.1:0-10625 GCA_013396695.1 Sakesphorus luctuosus
TTCCCTTTTCCCTTTGGCTAGTTAGAAGGGGAGGAGGACTCTTTTCTCTGTTCTTGAGCAGTTGGCATTTTGCCAGCTCAACCCAAGACAAAGGGAGACCCCAAGAAAGTGAGCACTGCTCAGCAATAACAAAAACATCCTTGTGTTGTCAACACTGTTTTTAGAACAAATCTGAAACACAGAACCATCAAAATACTGTGAAGAAAATTAACTCTTTAATCCCAGCTAAAGCCAGATGAACTACTCTTGCAAAAATATTCGTCATCATTAAAAAGGAACCAACTTCCATCTACCAGGCAGCGGACAGTGTGCAGTAATATATGATTGCAGTGAAAACCATGGTCTGGTGTATGCATGTGAATCAAACTATCAATGCATTTTATAATGCCCCATGTCTGGATTCTTTTATTTTTCAGCCAGGGAACAAAACATTTGGATTGGGTAGTTATTCGCTGCCCATAGATGGCCTGATGGGTCCTAGTAAGTTTTATGTATCAGTTGGCTTTGTAGATCATTGTTGAGTATGGTAATATATGCTGGTGCATGAGAGAATCAGTCTTTGGCATATTAAAAGGAGAGAATAGGAGAACAAGGTTTCAGTGATAACTAATAGTTTATTTCCTCACTTGGATGTAGCTAGGTGGTATGAAGACTTTCTTGTCAGCTCTCTTAGGACCTTAGAAGTTGTAGGTGGAAGAATATTGAAGGACGAGAATCTGTTCAGTAGGTGACCAAAGTGTTTAAGCAGAAAGGAAAGTGTAAGAGAACTGGTATCGTTTTTTTTTTTTTTTCAACAAGAGAAATTTAGAGGAGATTTACCAAGGTCTACAGCTTTGTTAATTAGAGGTTGTAGAGAATCAACAGACTTTTTGAAGGTATAAAGTAAAATTACAATAAGCAATAAGAACAACTTGCATCAAGGAAAGTTCTCATTAGATATAGGGGAAAAAATTTATATGAGGATCATAAAATACTAGAATATGTCATCCAGAGAAGATACAGAACTTCAGTCTTTTAAGGTACTTAAAACCAAGTAATACAAGGCTATGTTGATCTTGCTCTACCTTAGGGCTAGAAGTAAATGACATCCAGCAATCCTTTCAAATTTGCATTCTTCTATGGTTCTCAGTTAGCAGGTAATGTTGTAACATTTATTTGTCAGTGAAAAAACGCAAGTTATTTCTCAGTACAATGTCAGTCAAGAGTATGACTGCTTCTCAAAGTCATAGAACAGCAGTGAGTTTTACTGGTCGTTCTTTGTATAAGAATATAGAAAAGGGTGATGAAACAAGTAAAAAAAGCATGAAGTGGTACAAAGTTTGAGAAAAAATAATCTAAATTTGTTGGATGGAATTCATGAAAACTGTTACACAAGTATGTTTTACTTTCCTTACGATAGTCTATGCTATTTAGGTTGAGCTATTTATTTCTCTTGACATAGTCATCAGGAAAAGAAGAGAGAGCCCTGTTGTAATGTTCCGTATAATCTGGAAGCGATTGGTACAAACTAAGCAACTCTGACCTTTCTAATGTTCTGACAGTCAGTTTGATAGCCTTTCTCTATTCTCTTTCTTCAGAGCATCAATCACCTTTGAAAAACAGAAAGTAAAAAAAAACCAAAACAATACTCTACTACTCAACTGAACAAAAGATATAGGGAAAGAGTTGGAGTTATTCATATAATAGTTCCCTTCAGGACTGCTAGAAGCTTGCACAATTGATTGCTCACTTAGTGGCATTACGTCTTTACTCAGAACTGCACTAGCAACTCTGATCTATGCTTAAAATTAAAGTCATGTTGTTAAAAGTGTTGTGAATGAGCACCTGGTGGATTGCTTGAAATAGACATTTGTAGTTTGCACGTGTTGTTTTTTATAAGGCAATAAGTCTCTATTTGAAATTGTAAATCTAAATGTGTTTTAAAAAAATAAAACAAAAACAAATAACACCCTTTTGCAAATTGAGTTATGGTTGGGAATTAGGAACCAGTTCAGGTTTCTAAATTCTGCTGAGGCAAATCTATGAGTTCTGTGATAAATCAAATGTAGATTATAATGCTAGAAGGGATACAAAATATGATCTACATAAAAGCTAGGATTAGCATTCTGAAGCACTCTTGAGAACTAGAGAAACAACCCATCCAATTTTTAATATTGTGTTTGATGCACGACTAGAACTCTCTGTAAGCTAGTCTGATGGCTAATTAGCTTGTAATTTAAATGTTCTATTATTATCTGAATTTTCTTAGCTTCAAGTTTTAGATGCTGCAAATTCTTAAACTTCTGTGGGCAGAGAATATCACTGAGTTTTGTGTTTATACAGTGAGATTTAGAGTGTGATTCATCTCCACAAAATTTAACAGTGAGACTCAGTTGGAGTGAAGAACCTTAAATTTATGTGTGAATATGTAAGGGTCTGTAAGTGAGTAGGATTTCCAAAAATCCTGGCTTTAGACAATAGAGCAAACAGCATTTGGAGGTCTATGTCACTAGACGGACTATAGGTTGAGCAAAATTGCTCTCCGGGCTCTTTTGACTGTGCTGTCCAGAACTCTATTGAAAATAGCCAGGTTTTAGATATTTACTGCAAAAGTACTCACCTGTTTTCAGAATCTTACTTTGTGCTTGAATCACAGTTTTCCTTAATATCTTTCTTTCCACTGAATGCTGGTAATGCAAATTGTCAAAATCTGAAAAAAATGGTGTGTCTATCCTCTGTCATAAAATGTGTCAAAAAAGGACATGCAGACACCTAAGAGAGAGCAAAAAGAAGGGAAAATACTTCCATAGCCCATAAATGTCAGCCAATAAAGTCCTCTGGATGAACACAGTATAAAAAAAGACTGTAATATTTTGTGGGCAATAATGTATGTCAAAACTCATTTTCTAAGGGAAAGTCAGTTCAATTCTCAACCATGTAGAAACTAAGATATCTTTTAAACTCCATAGAATTCACCAACAAAGCACTCAAAACTCTATTTAACTTGAAGCACTTATATATTTCCTTTAAATCCAAGAGTGCTGAAAGTTAAGCAGATGGTTAAGTTCTCTACTGGACTGGGGTCATTGCTTGTACTTCAGAGCATATGTGGGATCATGATGAAATGGACTGAAAATTAAATGAATGCAACTAAACTTCTGTGTATATGTTGTCTCCCGCTTTTGTTTAATCTACCTTCGTACTTCTCAGATTTCAAGGGTTGCCCATAGCATCTGCTCCACCGTCTGTGTCTTGTATAGAAATCTGAAATATGCCTGCTAATAAGCTTCCACACATTAACTGATTAACATATAGAAGTTCAGGAATCTTTCAAAAGAGGCACAAAAGCACTGTGAAGTTCAAAACTAACACTGATGAATGACCTTAAACACTAATTATGTTGCTTTCTGTCTCCTACATCATTTTATGAGGGCACTTTTTACTTCCTTGATTGAGGAATGGAAGTGAGAGTTGGAGGGACCATAAGGCCAGGAAGGAAAAGGAGAAAGATTTGTTTGTTTGATGGTTTAATTAATAAATGCATTTTATTTTTTTTTCTGAAGTTTGTGATGCAGCCAACCTGCATTTATGAGAGAAAAAACTGGTGCGAAGGTCTTGCTTTGTTGCAACTTGTATTATAAACAAGAGTGGAAGCCAGACTACGTTTAGACAAGAAAAGCTGCAAGGATAGAGGTAGAACTTATTCCCTTCTCTCTATTCATTCTTTGGGTAGAGAAAGCAACTGTCTAACATTTCTTTCAGTATTTGCCATATATGAAAAAGGAGACAAGAAACTGCTCATTTTGCTCTGATTAAATAGTAATTTGCCCTGATTTAGATGGAGGTAGATGATTTAAGATCTCAACAGTGATGCAGCAATGGGATTATATCCAATTTATATATATATGTAATTATAAAACTAAAACCATACAAAATAATTATGATAGATTAGTTAAATTCTTAAAAGTAATTGTAAATAGGGAATTTTCACTTACTGAATGTTATTCCTGGTGGGGTGCCAAAATTTTCTTTGATTCTAGTGAGTCCCTTTATATAAATGTTATAATCATTGATAAAATATTCAGATGGTGCAAAGTGTAGAGAATGATAAACAGTAAACATGAAAACAACACAGTATCATGCATAGATTTTTAAAATAGCAAATAATACATATTTTAATGTAAGTATGTATGATTTACTGGTCTAAGTACAAATTATATGAGACATTTTGAAGATTTTCAAAAGCTATGTGGATAATGCTCGGTAATCCACTGAGCATTGTCTTCTAAAACATCTTCTTTTGCTAAAAGACATATCTTCATCCAGTGAATGAAAACCAGAGTCTCACACAATTGAGAACAGAGCCTTAGCAAAAGCAGAGATACCAGGGGCACTAAATGTGTCCAGTCATCATTGGTGCAGCTTCTAAACAAGAGAGGACTTTTGCATGAGGATAAGAGAGAATAATCAAGGGAAAATTGCTCCAAATCAAAAGTATCTGAGGCTTGCAGGTGTGAGCAACAGCCATTATGACCTATGAACTCTTCATTTTATCCAATTCTTACACATAATGTTCCTTAAATTACTCAGACTGTCTTCAGTTCCTCTTATAGCAAGATTTTCAACTCGTACACATTGAACTACCTTCTCTGTAATTACTCAGATTCAGAAATACAGGAAATTATACTTAGGTATAACAAAATCCTTCCTACTGTTAGGGTGATTAACATTGGAATGGGTTGTCCAGAAAAACTGTGGAGACACTCTTCTTGGAGATATTAAAACCTTGTGTGCACATACATCCAAAGAACCTGATCTATTCACTTCTGTTTAGTGCTGTGCACTGGACTATTAACTCCCTGCCAGACTCAGCTGTTTAGCACTACAACACCTATCCTCTGTTCTAAAACTCAGCACTCTGTTTACCATTAGCAGATAAAAGTGGAGATATCACCATTGGCAGAACACTGGTAGTGACAGAGCAGTGAAAGATCTTCTGTATCCCATGGGGGGAAAAAAATGATGCCATCATAGTCTGAAAGTTTCTCATTCACCACCAGCTTCTTCAGCACCAAAACATTACAAAAAGGGCAACTGCAAAGGTGTTACATCACCTACCAAGGGACTGAGTCAGTCTTCAGGCACCTCACCCACTCACCATGATCATTTGAAGATGATTATCAAGAGTGGCCTTGAAATTCTATCAGTCAGCTTCCTCATCCCCCACGGAGGTATCTGATCAGGACCCACTGACCTATAAATGTGCAGTTTGCCTAAGTATTCCCTGACCACCATGGATAACCTACTCTCACTCCAGACTTTTTTCCATGGTCTCTGGGCCCTGTGGTTCCTGAAGGTCAGGCTTATTAGTAAAGAATGAGGCAAAGAAGAGATTCAGCACCTTAGCCTTCTCCATGTCCTGTGTCACCAAGTGGTCTGCCACATTCAGCAGTAGTCACACATTTTCCATACTCTTTCTGCTATCCCCTATGCACTTAAAGTATAACTTCTTGCTGCCTTTCTCTTCTCCAGACACATTCATTTACAGTTGAGCTTTGCCTTTCTGAACTTTCTCTTTGCGAGGTCTGACAATGGCTTCGTATTCATCCAAGGATTCCTGTCCCTACTTTTCACGTTCTATGTATTTCATTTTTGTTTTAAAGTTTGGCCAAGAACTCCTTGGTCTTTCAGGTGAATTACCTGCAATTTTTGTCTCACTTCCTATTTGGTGGGATGGACTACCCTTGGACAGGAGGTGGTCTTTGGATATTAAGCAGCTTTTTTGAGTCCCTCTTCCATGCAGGATGTTTTTTCAAGGGACTCTTTCAAGCAGATCTTTGAAGTGGCCAAAATCTACTCTCCTGAAGTTTAGTGTTGTGGTCTTGCTTTCTTCCCTGCTCCATTTTAGGATTCTAAACTCCTGACTCTCATGGTCACTGCAGCCAAGGCTGTCTTCGACCTTCACATCCCTAATGAGCCCTTCCGTTTTTGTGAGTATAAGGTCAGAATATCTTTCCTCATTAGGTCCTTTAGCAGATGCATTCACCCCAGCAGGTTTTCCAGACAGTAATCTCTATCTGGCCTCAATCATGTCATACTGCACTCAGGTATGTGGCACTAACTGGTCCCGTGGAGGTCAACCCCCATCACATTTGCATAGTGACTGTTTTGGGGCAAAAGGTAAGACCCCAGGCCATTGGGGCATAAGTTACCATATTTGACCACAGATCAAGTTTGAATGAGCTATAAATGGAGTCCTGCAGGAGGATCAGGTGAGTCAGTCCTCCTTAGAACAGTGTGCCTGCAGTTGATAACTCTCTCCTTGGCTCAGGTCACCACCTCAGGTAATTCCTTGAGGTTGAGAGGCCTTGCCTTATTGTGTGGCTGTGAATACTGAGAATTCTTAAGTCGTTTAATATCAAGTTCATCTGAGATCACAAATATGTATTTGAATTTTGCCAGAGGGTTAATTGATCTATTTGGTTTATCTGGTTTAACTCTTCTGTAAAGAAATCTTATTTTAATATATTTCTCAGTTTTATAAAATGAGGACCAGAGGCTGTGAATATAACACTACTTCTAACCACCTGTAGCAGTCTACTAGAAGCAGAAAATGATGAGGATTTTCAAATGTCCTAAGTTTCAGGTACTCATACACTTTTGACAGAATACTGCCTTGAATTAATTTAAATGTATTTACAATGAACTGTAGCTTAATGAAATGTTTCTGACCAGGACAGAGAAAAAATAAAAAGCCATCAGTAGTTTGAATATTATGGATGTCAACAAAGGCAAATTTTTGATGTTTATATTTAACTTTGCACTGAGCCTGATTATTTCTACCTAGGCTTATTTGTTTCATTTACATCAATGACTGTAGATATGTATTTGAATGAGTTTAATAAAGTCTTGTTTCTTTATTGTGCCACTTTTCTGTTACACTCTTGTGCTGAGAAAAGTCAGCAAGTAATTGGAACATGTAGTGGGCAATGTATACCAGGAATGTATTTTGGACCCGTATTGTGAAATGTGGCCCAGGAACAAGAAATGTGTAATGCTGTGTCAGAGCTTCAGAATAAAGGATTACTCTTCACATACCTTACTTTCTAGTATGTTAAGTCTTTACAGGGTTTTACCACTACTGCGTTCCAACCATACCTGCCTTCAGCACTAGAAACAAAATCTCTTCCCTTCTTTTCTGACAGTCACCTGAATTTGTTTACCACTGAGATGATCCTAAATCTTATTTAAGAAATACTGTCCTTGAAACTGATGAAGGAAAAGCTCTTGCGAATAAGTGCTTGTGTATTTCAATCACTCTATTGCCCTTTAATTTTTTGTGAACTAGTGGAGAGTCACAGACAACATTCTTACATGAAATTATCTTCTTATAATGAAATTATCATAATAATTGTTGAAAATATTTCTCAGGCAGAGAGGACTTTCAATCAATTATTGTGCTGAAAGTGATATAATGTCTTTTAATGGTTCGGAACAAGAAAAGAAAAAAGGAAACTGGCAACTTACTGAATTGTGTGTCTTCCTTCGTTAGAAGTCCCAGTTCATATTCAGAAGCAGCTTTTTATTTTTTGAATGTATCTATCATAGTCTTTTTTTCTTGAAAAAAGAAATTAACTGAACCTTCTATTTCACTAAAAAATAAACCAGTTTCACTGAGTTGACCTTTATGCTAGCTATAGAAAACATACTTTTCCATCATCAGTTTTAGGTTTTAGGTTTAAGTTTCGATTCCTTTCATGAATTCGAAAATAAATAATCCAGAGCAATTTACTAATATTCCTTTCATGAATTTGAAAATAAATAAACCAGAGCAATTTACTAATCATTACTGTAGGGTCATAGTTAAAGTGCAGCTGGGATAGTCAGATTTATCCTGCTTCTGACACTTTCAGTGTCATCAGATAGATTTTTCTTTTGTCACTTCATGTCTCACATTTTGGTTTATAATAATCATATCTTGTGGATTTATTTTATTTTGTTTTGATTAATACGTGAATATAAAAGTTACTTCTTTTCTGCATTTTTTTTTTGTGGGGGGAATACTAAGTAAGATTATCCATTAAAAATGCTTCTAAATTGATTGTAATAAATTAGAAGTTAACAAAATCTCTCATAAGTTTCTGATCTACTGAAGATTGACTGACATTATGTGTGAAATAGGCCCTAAGCAGCTCATATGTCATGCATAAACAGAATTAATTTTTCATTACTTCTGTGGGATCTGGTTGTTGTTGAAGGTTTCCACAACTTTCCACTGCATTATATACTCAAATAAAACAGGAGTGAGACTATAGGAACAACTGAAATAAATAAATTACTAGTAAGCATGGAAAATAAGAAAATTAATATAAATCAGGTCAGAATTATTTTAATGGAAAAGGTAATAAAAGATAGAAAAAAGTGTTAAAGAATCTGGCTTCCCTTCGCTCTACTACATGCAACTTAGCCATCAGAATTTAAGTCTTTTATTTTTTTACAGATGAATTAGAAAGATTTGGATATTGTTACTAATCTCCTTTAAAAAAATGCTCTTTTTCTCAAAAAGCTAAAAAAAAATGTTAAAAAACTCTAAAACAGGAAGCAAATTCTCATTCATTGAGAGAATTAAAAAAAAAATTAAAACACCCAGAAAATGATACAATTAAAGAGGTTAAAATTCTGCTCTTCTGAAAATTTTCCAGAAAATTTTCAAATGTATTGTGAAGATAGAACTTAATACTATGAAGAAGAAGCAGGAGGCTGCTTAACTACCAATTTTTCAGTGCTGAAGTTCAGTGATATGACAACCTGATTATAATGAAGTTCAACACATATGTTCTCTCCTTGATATATTTTAATTACTTTATTCAATTGCCAAATGAATCACACTAAGTCCTTTAGTTGATTGCAATAAGGGTGTGATAGGTAACTAAGTAAGTTGATCTTTCAGATGTACATTTCCAAATACAATGGTACATTAGTTTGGAAATCATGGCAGACGGCCTGGGAAAGCCAAAAAGAAACAATAGACTGTAGCTTATGTAGTATTTTAAGAAGTAATATTAATTCATTGTCTGAATCATTGTTGAAAATGTCTTCTTTTTTATTGCAATTTCATGTCTCTTCACTTTCTATCAACTCAGATCAGGTATATATCAAAACAAATATTTCCCTATACATTCTTAGTGCACAGATGAAAATGCCTTTGACTACAGTAAGACCTACGAGAAGAAGTCAACAAGTACAGTAATTTTTAAAATGGCTTTTTAAATTCATCATTTGCCACTTCATACAGATTGAGACTACGTCTTGGGTTGAGCTGGCAAAATGCCAACTGCCCAAGTACAGAGAAAAGGCTCTTACCCCTGCCCCCAACCAGCAAAGGGAAAAGGGAAGAAAAAGGAGAGGGAAAAAAAACGTCAAACCAGGTTTCTTCTGAAACTAACTACATGTATTTATATAGAAAAGAGAAAACTACAATATAACACACACACAAGTTATATATAACAAGAAATAACCTCCCACTCCCCAATTAATACAAAGTGTATTACTCTAGATCCATAAGCACTCTAAAAAGACATTCAGCAAGAAACAGAAAGAGTAACAACAAAATGTTTCTACTTCCCTGAACTCAAACAAACTGCAAGCAGCGGCAAGAGCACAAGCAAGGCCCACTCCAAGACACGAGCTGCATCACGTTCAGCTCACACCTCAGCCATGGCAGAAACTGACTAAGCCACTCCCACACACTGGACTTTACTCCTATTGAGATGATGTAAGATGGTATGGAATACAACATCATTGACTAGAAGAAGTCAGCTGTCAGCCAGCCCAGCCCAGCTTAAGTCAGCTGACAATTCTAGGCCTAATTTGAACTCCAAGGCCCAAATTTAGGCCCATCAGCCAAACCCATGACAGACTACTACTTTTAACATGCCCTTTTATGTTTTGCCTAAGTTAAGAAGTCATGTTGATTATACAGCTTCCTCAAGTTTCCTACAGAAAGACTAATTTTGTATTACTAATAAAATTATGTATCCAGAAAGACATTGAATATTTTTTGCTGATAATAAAGCATAAATACATTTTAGGGTCACGATTTGTAAACACAAAATGACAATTGCAAGGAACATACAGTTGCTCCAAAATCAAGTTATTATTTTGGCAAATTTGTATAGATGTAACTTGGAATCTGCAAAAACTGAGGCTTGATGAAAAGACAAATATTTTCCTTATTTTCTATGTTATTATCAAAATTGAGTTATAGTTACTATACTCAACTTAATGTTGAATAAGCCAAGCCCTCCTTCTGGGCGTGTTTTGCCAAGGAATGAACTTCAAACTATCCTTCTCTAGTCTGTAGACAGTCATATGTCAATTACATTAAACTTCTTAATGTGAGCCAAGTGTTTGTCACTTATACAATATTTAAATGACACGTCATTATCATTTGGGTTCCATGGAGCCATTTGAATTAATATAGTCAGCATTACCCCCCATTCATTGTTGCTTAATTAGGTTACATGTATAAATTGTGATTTTGAATTTTCTTTTATCTTAGTCAAAACCATCAACAACATCTATCTGAAGAGTACATTTATGATTTCTGTTAGAATTAATGAGATTTTATATATATATATATATAT
>VWZD01006975.1:10760-23146 GCA_013396695.1 Sakesphorus luctuosus
GCAGCAGCTGTCATCAGCTCTTGGTTTCCATCACTTCAAATGAAGAAGTGTTGGCAGTACTTGCTTATAAGCTCTTACTTGATTCATAAATTATTCTGTCATTAATGCCCAATCTGCCCATTCTGTTATTGCAATTTGAGAAAATGATGAGTTTCCTTGTCAAATCAAATAGATAGAGAGAGAGTAACAGACAAGATCTAAGTGAAAAGCAACAATAAAAATTAATATTGTTGTATAATTTTTGCAGGGTCACAAAATACTTACTTTCTTCATCTCTCCCAACACCATTTTCTGTTTTGCCACATAGCTGTGTTTGCATAGGCAGATATATTTCTCTTTGTGGAAGTACTCCAGGTAGCTCCTGATATGTGAATGTCTTAACAATGAATAGGGCAGTTTAATGCCTTGTAAAACTTATTAGCCGTCATGTAATGCTATTCATTTAGTATCTTACTAGAAACAAGACCATCAGTCTCATAGCATGAGAATTTATCTCTTCTGCTAATGGCAAAATCCATATGTAGGTTTTATCTTGAGCTACCATTATGCTGCAGTATTAAGGTTTGTAAGCTGAGTTATTTTTCTTCCTGACTGTAACACCATCAATTAAATATATGATAATAGATGACTCCACAGCAAATGCATCATAATCTGGTATAGTTACACTAAACAATTTAAGATGAATAGCAACATAGTCTCAGCGATATTCCTTCCATATCATGTTACACCCCATCTCTAATGCAATAAGATTAGCACTTACTTTGTGTTAGAACTCAGGCTTCCGCAAGTGCTCTTAAGCTAAAAAGGCTGAATAATTGCTCTGTTTCTGAGGATCCATCAGGGTAGTGGTGGTTGGAGTAGCAGGTTATGAATGAATCTGAGAGTAAACTAGTATTTCAGCAGACTATCACACTACTGATAGAACTACATACCACAATTACATTTAACATAATCCCAGCTCCCATCAGCACAGGAAGATTCCTTCTTTCAATAGTTGTTTGTATAATAACTCTGTATAATTTGCAGTTAACATTATTCTTAGAGCTGTTTGAAAAGGCTTTAAAAACATAATCTTTTCATGTTTGTTTGGTTTTTTTTCAGAATTGCACCATGGTCCTATTAAAAGAATGATGTTATGAATTTTACACTGAGGCATTTTCCTATTTTGTTGATGAAGAGCAAGTTGTGGAAGGTAAGATTGTTTGAAGTGAGAAAACAGCACAAGTAGCAGTGAGCATATGAACCTTGTGTCATTTTTTTCAGGAGGGATTACTTTTGTTTGGTTTTCTGTATGTGGCTTAAGGTCATGATTGATCAATACAGTTTAATCAGTTTGAGGAAAGGTATATTGTTACACAGTACTAAGATGAGTTTAAACTGCTAAAAAGACAAACAGACAATGAACAACAAAAATGAGTCTTCCATGCTGCTACCAAAATCAATTTCAATAGCAATCACTTCCGTTGTAATGGTATGCTTGTGTTACAGTGAAAAGGTCAGTACAATTTCTTGCCTAGTTAACAATGTAACTTTCAAGCTTCCCTGGGCAGGAGTTGTGGTCACAGTGTCTGGCAAAGTCATTTTTCCACAGACCTTGTGTTTGTCACATAATTCTCAAGGGCTGAACAGTTTGTCTGTAGCATTCTTAACTTCACAGCCTGCCTTCTCTTCTTTCGTGATTTCTTTTGGCAAACTGATGATAACTTCTAGTAATTAAGAACTGACATGGCTGAGCAAATTTTCACATTGCTATTCCTAAACTTTTCAGCCTTAAACCCTCTGCATCTTTGTTACTTCAAGAAGAAAATGCTATCACTCTGTGGTTGCACCATTGCCCCCTCCCCACTCAAAAGAAAAAGTCCTTTGAGCAGTAAGAAAAAAAAAATCTGGAATGTATTTAGGTAGCATGATCATTGCTTGTGAGCTGATATCTCTGTTGTGCTACAGAAATCTGTGTAAAAGTGAAATCAATAAGTTAACTCCCAAGTAATCACTTCCTTTACAAGCGGAAAGGATCATCAGTATGATGATGAACTCTTGTTAATGCAAATTTATTCTTCCTTTAAGCCCTGAGATAAATGAGTAAAAGCAGCTGCTACCTACAATACAAAAGATTACTTTTTTCATATTCATTTAGGGTAATGTTTGAATTTTCTTCTGATTTAATTTTTGTTATCACTAACAGATGTTAACACAGACAACAAAGTTTTCAGTGAAGCACTGGAAGAGAATCTGAATTCTGAGAGGTATTCTGTTGCCCATTAAAATCAGCTTTCCACTGATTCCAAAGAAAACAAATCAGATTTCTAATTCATTAATGTAATAGCTAGAACCAGGGTGGATGAAACCAGAAATTTGTTTGGAAAATACTGATTTCTATTATCAAATGTCACAATGGTGATGTTTCAGAAATAAGATTTGCAGAGAATGTTGACCCATTCTGGCTGTGAAATGTGCTACTCACTCTTGCTTGAGTTTGTATGCAGCTATGTTATTTTTTTTTTTAAAAAAAAACATTATGTGCCACATCTTGCACATAAAACCTGTATTCTTTCCAAAGAGTGTAGCCTCCACTCACTACCTATGAGCCGTACTAGCCAATGCTTATGTAAGAAACAGACACACACAATGCCCAAATCAGCACAGTATTACTAACATTTTTCTCCTGAAACAACTGAAAACACTTCAAAAGAACTCCCCCCAAAAAATTCTTCTTTTGCTAAATGCATTGAAATAAAGATTATGAAGAAAGAAGGAAAAAAGGAATTAAAAAGAGTAAAAAGAAAAAAAATATATGAGGGAAAAGTAACAGTATATAAGAATAGTATATAAGAAATGTTCTATATACAATGACAATTATTGAATTTCCAACTTTTTTAACCTTTTCGGTAGCATATATCATAATAATTTTTAGCAAAAACTATGGTCCCGAATGAGGTACAAACTAAAAATATAGTTTCTCCCCTCCCCCTCAAGTTTTACTATTTAAAAGAATATTGCAAAATTACAGAATATTTATGAAAGAAAAAAAAGTTTCCTCCCTTGGTTTCTGGAAAATTGGTCCTTGATTTTGTTCCACTCATCTATGACTTGCAATTACAAGTTATATCACTGCATCCACGACTTTTTGCTACATTTCTATTTAACTTCTCTTTCTTCCTTTCCTGTAATCTTTACCATCTCCTGCTGCTTTGGAGAGAAAACTATCACTTTTCCTGCCTATTTGCCTTTATATAACATCTATTCAATTGTGTTATATTCCCTTCAATTGCTTTTGCCACTTGCAGTCTTAGGACAGGAAAACTGGCTCCAAGACCATATTTCAGAAACAATTTAGACAATCTTCATGCACTGTTTTCTGAAATAGTAGCACAATCAGTAGATGCTACAATATCACCAGTAGGTTCTCAGATGTGATGTGTTTCATGCCAACAATATTTCTTAAAACCCTGATGTCTCCCATAAATACATCACTCTATTAGAATTTTCTGACACTTTATAACCTGAAAAAAAAAATGTTTTCCAAAGTATATTCATTGTATCCAGTGACCAGGCCCTGCTAATACTTGCTCGATGCTTGTACAGTAAGTTCCCAATCTGAGCAAGTATGGATACAGCTATGACAATATTAATGACAGAGAATGCCAAATTGACTACAGACTGAGTGGCCAGATTCATCAGCTGTTAGGTACAGTGTACCTGGAAATTTTGTCTAGAAATTATTCTCTATTTTCCCCTAAAAGTTAATTCTGTGTCAATTAATGCAAGTAAATGACAAGGGGTTTTCTACTTCACCAAAAAACCAGAAAAAAATCGTTAAACTTTCTGGCCAGATCTCAGATCTCTGAAAAAGGCCCAGGCTGGATGTTCAGTGAGCTCAGGCAGCAGAGCTGGGTTAGCCAAGAAGCTGCCTTGATGTCCTTGAGATGGGTTTAAAAGGCTAGACACTCCTGTAGCCCTGTAATGAGCAGGAGCAGAGCGCCCCACGCACCTGTGACATAAGGGCTTGTTTTTTAGCTCCACCTAGTGGAGTCTTGAAAGGTCTTCTCTGGAAGTTTGGGTCATCTCAGTACATTTGCACTTAAACCATCAGGATATTTACCTAGTACTAGTCGTCCTTCGGGTAGTTCAGCCAGCTCAGTCTTGCTAATTTGTGTTGGTGATCTCTCCCTCTGTGACAGTGGATATCAGTTACCCACAGTGCGGGCTCAGTACTTTCACTATGAAGGTTGTCTCATGCTCAAAATCCTATATATTTATTTGGATTGTTTTGAAAGTTAAGAGTGTACAGATTCAATATGTTATGTCCAGGTAAAAGGTTCCTGAAATACAGGAATTTGTGAAGAGAAAAAAAAAAGCAGCTTTTTTAGACATCAATAGATTCTTCCTCAGACATTTGGGTAATACTCTTTGAGATCAGATCCCCAGTGGCTTCTGCATAGCACCACTAATTTTCTGAGAAAGTGGAATTTAAAATTATAGCTTTGAACAAACAAAAAATAGCTCTTGCTGTGTGCATGTGTAGTCTTACAAATCACGTGGATTACAGTATGCAAGGAGGGATGGATTTGCAGAAATAATTTTTAACTACGAAAATGCCTAGCATTTGAAAATGTTAGGTACATTAAGGAGGTATGCAGTAGCTTTCTCTGTGTACAGTGTAAACAAAAATTGTCCCTTTTCAAGAATTCAAGGGGTACATTTTTCCTGCAATTCCTTTAGTCTTCTTCCAGAACAGGCTTCTTCCTACAGATGAGGGTGAAGCATCAGGACAGGGAAAACTGGAAGGTGTATGTGCCTCTGGAAAGGTCTGGGGGCTTTTTTGCAACTTTTTTTTTTTTTTTAAGTTCAATCTTCCCTCTCTATCAACCTTGTAAGTCCTGTACCTCTATGTCCTAAATGAATGTATGTGCTTAGGGTATATAGGGAGTACACAAAGTAGTAGAGATGATGTCATATTTTTCAGACCTGTGATTTCAGAGCCTCTTCACCTCTCTGGAATTATTTCATTGAGCTGAAAAATCTCACTGTAATAATAGAGTATTTTTTATTTGAATTCCATTGAAATTTAGAATATTTCATGAGTAAGACAAAATTAAGTATCCAAACCAAATTATTTGACACAGGACTCTGAATATGCAGTGCTTCTGAATGTCAGCAGTGACTGATGCTGTATATTCAGTCCATGTCTCTGACCAGACTGCGCACAAATCCTTGCCACAAGCCAGTTATCTCAGTATGTTCTGGTCATTATTTTTTTCCACTGGCAAAATTTTTAATATGTCACCAAAGAAAAGATCCAGAATTTTTAGGCAAGCATCAAACCAAATATTGGAGTTTATGAGAAAAAATATGTTCCCCGACTGCAGCAAAACTGCTTTTCCTTCATGTCACACAAGCTGGATTTCCTCCTGGGTTCTAGGGACTCCCAGAATGTGGGCCTTTTTTTATTTTCCCAAACTCTGGAAGTCAACCAAGTGTTGCAGGATGCTACCATTTGGAGTCAGTCGGAGAAACTCTTTGTCTCTGCAAAGGCAACAACTGGGTCAAGGGTAATTGAAAATCCAGACAGTTTATATATTCAAATGGAAAGCTGAGGCCTGTGATTCATATGAAGAGTGGAGGACCTTGTTGTGGGTAGGGGACCAACAGAGAGACTGAGAGAATAAGACCTAGGCCTGGCTGGGAAGGTCCAGCTGCAGCAAAGTCAAGAAGTCCAGCTAGGTTAAGCTCATAAAAGAAAGTCTTGAGGAATACTGTAGTATGTAAGATCTACATTAACATGTAACATGTTCTTGTTTCTAACAAGATTACAGAGCAGAAAGAGTGTCATGCAGCAAAGAGCATACACTGGTATTATCTTAAATATATTGACTTGCTGAGTCATCAGAATAAATAAAATTAGAATAAATTGGAAAAGTTGATAAATATGATTAGGTCTTCAGGAAGAGGGAAATGGAAAAAAGAAATAAACAGATACGTCTTAATTTATTGTAACAACGGCCATTAATTTGGGATACTGATTAAGTTCTCTGGGTGCTCCACATTAACAAATTAGTGGAATGAGTCCTTTTTTGTGTGAATTTGCCTTTTGTCTTTCTTTGGCTGTCCTGTGATATACATTCAGGAGTGCTTGCAAGGCATTCAATGTCCTGGTCCCAGCAACACAGACCCAGGGATTTCCAGCATTTGGCTCTCTGTGTTAGTTGTGTGTGCCCAGAAGCAGCACCTGCTGCAAGACCCTTTCCATCTAAACACACAATATGGAAATAAAGTCTTGGAGACATAATGGATCATAGCAAATAATCATGATAATTTCCTCTTTGAACATTTCTACCATAAGCATAACAAAGTCTTTATACCTATGTGTTCAAGTTAGGGGAAAGCATTTAGGAGTCATCTTGCATCCAGAATCTAGCTATGGCTGTATCTCAACTTCAACCTAGCTAATAACATTAACTGTGTAAAATGCCATCATCTCCTACAACAAAAATGTCTCAATTAAATACAAACTAAATCAAACAAAAATCTCTGAAGAAATTAACTGGAAATGAAAAATACGAGTGCTTCATTAATGCAGAATTACAGTTTCTAGGTGATGTCTTTCGGTGTGCCACATAAGTTCAGTTCATTAAAAGGCAGGTTTCTGAAAACAAGCACAATCAAAAGATTTTGTCAATTTCAGTAAATGCCCCTGACACAATAAGCAGTATATACGTACCTTCTGTCTTTGAAGTGTATGGAAAATGAAGGTACCTACAATTGCCCTGCAGTCAAATGTTTAGGGTAAATTTAGTCCATACAGTGGAACACAATGTAGTTTCCAAGACTTGCAGAGAAAATAGCCAGTATAGCTGCATAACCACTGCAGTCTGAAGAGAAAAGATTTATTATTTCAGTGCAGGGTTGCGTGAATGAAGCTATATTTCTTCCAGACTGAATCTGGCTTCTATCCAAATATTTCAAGCCCATTGTGCCCTCCAGAACTTTGCAGGAGCGCATTAGTGAGCATAAAAGCCCCAAAGACACCCCCACAGTTTAGTTCACACAGATATAGAAAATCTTACCAGCCCAAATTACTTCTATTTGTTAACATTCTTACCCTCATACTGTGCAAGTTATCTTGTGGCTGAAAAGCTTGAAATATCACCTACTAAACTGAACTAAAGAAATATTTTGGTCTTTGAATTACAACAAATGACCCATGTAAGAATATTTAATATTTATAATGTTATATATGCCAATTTCTTGAAAAGAAAGAACATAACATTGTCTTGATCAAATTCACTGTACAGCCATCAAAATATGAAGTTGAAATTTCCAAAATTATTAATTCTGATTGAAGTAAAGAGGTCAGAAGAAGTCCAGAGTAGAGGTCTAAAAGTAATTAAGTTGCATGTTCTGTGGCTATCTGTGGGTATAATGTGCTGTGCCTGTGAAACTGTGAGGTTAATAACATTAAAAATAACAGTATTACTGATAATATCTTGACTTTATTATTTTATTTTGTATCTTTTGTATAAAAATGTAGAACTCTTTAAGTTCTTTTTTCTTCTGTGATATTGTGAGCAAACTAGCAAATAGAATCATAGAATCATAGAATGTCTGATACAAAACAGTCTAAATTCTGCATATTTAGAAAAAATGTTGATGTATTTTACAAACTATCAATAATTCAGTATTATATATGTTGGTGTTTAATTTTAATTATATTTTCAATGGTTGTAAATATTTAATTTAAGTCATCTATTATAACTAAGGATTTTCATATAAGCTTACTGAAGACATGCAATATGCAAAAATAACCAACACTTCATTTTTTAACTAGTGTTAAAACAGGATATATTAATTTTTTTTCAATACAAGAGAAGCACTTATATATATACGCCATTTGTTTACATAGTTAATTAATAACAAAGATGAGGTAAGAATATTTCCCTCAGGAAACATAGTAAAGAAAAAAGTCTCATTCAAATTTAAAGTTCAAATACAAAGTTAAGTCACATGGTGAATAGGTAAGGTACCAACACGAGTGAATGACTGCCAAAACCATACGCGTATCTGGAAAGGTCTGGTTGAAGCAGAGACACCTGGAGACTGTCTAAATCCTTCTTACTTTATTTGGTAGATAGCTTGCTTCTTGCTGCAGGAAAAAAAAAAAATCTTCTGTTACATTCCCTAAGGCCAGTGACAGCATTTTCAGAGCCTTTGATTTGTTAAATCCAAAGGTTGCCTGAGACACTCTCCTTGAGACTGTACCTTTAGCAGGGAGTATTCTGCAGAGGGACTGAGAGTAGATCCATTCTCCTTCCTACCTTTGGCCAAATCCTTATAGAGCACAGTGCACATATTCAAGGGAACAATGATGTCCTCATTTCCTCCACGGACTGCAGCTGACTGATGGATCATTATCTGTCTCTGTATGTTCTGCATTTCTCCACCTAATACATCTTATTTACTTCCATGAATAAATTACAAAAGGCAGCTCAGACTTGTCACATCCCTGCTTCAGAGTAAGTGCTCTGAAGGAGTCTGGAGAGCACAGTTCGTTCACTGGAAGAGACATTATTACAAATGTATCCCCAAATGTGGTATCAGGTTTGGTTCTTAAAGACTAAGGCACAATGATCACCATAACCTGTGGCTGCCCTTGCCTATTTGCTAGCCTTCTGTGATTCGTAGAATTTTGTCATCTAATAAATTGAATTTTGATAAGACAATTGGTATTTCTTCCTCTCATGCATATTCCCAGCTCTAAGCTAGGTAGAATTATTCTTTGAGTATTGAATACCTAAAATGTTCACATAAATTTTATATACGAGGGCTGACCAGTTCTCCCTTGAACTTATACACTTACAGAAAAAGAAAATGTATGAAAATAAAAATCATTACTTTTTATGATGTTGGGTGTTTCATACTTGGAATTGTTTTGGGTTTGGTTTTGTGTTGCTTTTTCACGATGATTTTAAGCAGTAAAAAAATACAATATATAGAGAGTTCTGAGGATTGCATTCCTGGAACTGAAATCCTTTAGGCTGCATTACCCAGCATCTATGAAAAATCAACATTTTAAAAATTACCACTTAGTTGTAGCCTAATCTCATGGGCTCCAACAATCTCTCAGATAACTAAGATCCTCATTGCTGTCTTTTATAGAGCACTTAAATTAAGAAGTTTCCCGTAGCAGTAAGACTACTGTTAGCTCATGGCAAAGACTTGGGAGCCCATACAGTTATCAAGGCTAAATATTAAAACGTCCCAACTTAAGTGATATAATCAGGGTTTGATTAACCTGTCTAAACTAAGAATTCTGTAACAGGAGGGCTGAAGGAAGGTTACCAATTAGTGGAAAAGCAACATATGAGTTAACGTGATTGGAATGTTTTCTGTTAGCTGGATTTTGGTGGTATGGCTATATTTGTTTTTTGATATGATACATTCAATTATTAGTTGTGGGGACGTGGAGAATAAGCTAAACACAAAGGGCAAAAAAAGAGTTAGTTATGTACCAAATGTAAGAGATGGAATTAAATTTTGTCTTACAAGGTTGTCTTACATGTTTGAGGGATAGGCCTGTGCTAACTTCATACAGTTCAACAAGGCCAAGTGTAAGGTCCTGCACCTGGGTCAAGGTAATCCCAAACAGAAATATAGTCTGGAAGAAGAATGGACTGAGAGCAGACCTGAGAAGAAGAACCTAGGTGTGTAGGTCAATTAAAAACTCAACATGACTCGACAACGTGCATGTGCAGCTCAGAAAGCCAACTGTATCTTAGGCTGAATCTAAAGAAGCATGGCCAGCAGGTCCAGGGAGATGATTCTGCTGCTCTATTGTGCTCTCCTGAGGCCCTGTCTGAGGTACTTCATCCAGCTCTGGGGACTCCAACAGAAGAAAGACATGGACCTGTTGGAGTGAGTCCAGAAGAGGGCCACAAAGATGATCAAAGGGCTGGAGCAGCTCTCCTATGAAAACAGGCTGAGACTTGGGGTTGTTCATACTGGAGAAGAGAAGGCTCTGTGGACACCTTACAGCAGGCTTCTAGTACCTACATGGGGCCTACAGGAAAGCTGGAGATGGACTTTTTCCAAGACCATGTAGTGATAGGAAAAGGGATTATGGCTTTAAACTGAGAGAGAGAAGGTTTAGATTGCATATTAGGAAGAAATTCCCTACTGGGAGGGTGGTGAGGTAATGAAACAGGGTTCGTGGAGGAGCTGTGGATTTGCCATCCCTGAAAGTTTTCAATGCCAGGTTGAATGGGGTCCTGAGCATCCTAGTCCAGTGGAGGATGTCCCTGCCCATGGCAGGGGCATTAGAACTAAATGATCTTTCAGGTCCCTTCCAATCCAAGTCATTCTTTGATTCTATGATTAGTTGGCTTTCTGATCTAGGTTCTTCAATTGAAAAGAAGGTTCGTAGTTGAGGAACTGAAAGTTCTATCAAATCAAGGAAAGAGATTAATAGAGTAAAGTAATAATGGTCTGATAAACTGGGTATTTTTAATTTCTTCTCAGAAATTATTTTCTGCTTTGTCTTTTGCTTACACTAGCAACACAGCAGAAAAAAAAATAGATATTTCAAAAGAGATCACAATATATTCTAATGTTTCAAAATCTCAAATGTCTTTATTTTGTTAAATATAGTGTAGTATAAATCAAAGGAACTGTTCTAATAACATTGAAGTAAAATATTTTGATTTTGTTTATATAGTCTATGAGCTAAATATCATGTAACTTTTCCCTGTAAATCATATTGTCAAAATTTAACATATTCTCTCAAAAAAAAGAAGTTTTACATAAAACAGTTCTACTTGATGGACAACTTCTTCATCAAAAAGAAAATTCAATTTGTTTTTTTCTGGTAGGAGATGTATACCCAGAGTAGGAATAAGGAAATTTTGTATTGGCTTGAAAATTGATGGGACCAGAGCAAAAACCTGTTTAAAAATAAGAAGTAAATAATTATAGGAAATTATCAAACAGTTAACGTAGTTTGTGATTGTGGTTGTATGTCAAACATAAGTACTTTCCTAATGTCTCTGTTCTTTAAATTAGAGGTTGTTGCCGTGTGCATGTTCTATGATCAGTGGAATTCAGAATTTTATCATAGGGATTATCAGCAGCTCTGATTTACTTCAAGCCTCTTCCTCTTAAGATATTCTTTAAGGTTTTCTCATGAATCCCTCATCAACAGTAACTGCCACTTAACTTGGATATTTTGAGCCAAGCCCAGTTGAGTTTTGTTTTTTCTTACTCCATGTAGTTCTCAAGAAAAAATACTTTTATAGGCTTAAGTTGGATCACTATATTTATAAAAAATAAGAAGCCTGATAAGATGTAAATAATATTTATAAGGCAGAACATACTTTGGGGCACTGTTCTTCTATTACTTTCCACACCTGCCATGTAATAGCTCGGTAAGGATGGTAAAGAGAAGCAGCTAATACTTTTATTTTCTTGATTGAAAAATTGATTGTTCCTGTAATATCTTTCCAAGTGGCTAAAAGACTTCTGATGAAAAGGCACAGACTTTACTGAAACCTGAAATGCACCTCAAATATTTGCTTACATTCTTCTGTATTTAAAAGTTTTTCTTTATTAACCCCTTGATTGACAAATATACAAATACTTCAAAAAATAATTTTAGTTTTAAAAGGAAAATATTATCACTTTTTTGTTAAATATATGTGTTAAGAGGTCCTCCAATCCTCCTACCAGAATATTGCATTATATCAGGATATCAAGCATCTATTTTAGTAATTGTTAATAGAAAGATGCATTAACGATTTGGATAAAATAAAATCTGTTCTGAAGTTTCACCCACCAGGGAATATAACCCACATATACTAGCTAAAGGAAACCATACAACAAAATGTAGTGACAACTCAATTGCTCAGTGGAAAATCAATAGGTCCTTGAAAATTGCAGCTGCTTAATTTGTTTTGTGCTCCAGCCTGTTTTTCAGTATTGTAGAATATTAGTACCTCACTGCTTGACCCTCCAAATGTGGCAAATTATATCTTGGAAACCTCAGAGATTTCAAGACTTGAATCTGGAAGAAGAGAAGCACTGAGCAATCCCTGCTGATTGCCAGAGAACTACCATTCTTAAATACAGGTCACGAGCTAGCCTTCCCAGAAAAATCCTGCAAGTAGTGAATCATGTTCTTAAAAGTCTTTTCCGGCATAAATGACTCTATGATTCTATAATTTTGCTAGAAGGCAGGATATTGACAGTGAAGATGAGAATAAGACAACTTCAAAGAAGGTACTGGGGGTTTTTTGTGAACTTTTATGAAAGCTTGTCAATATTTGTATCTTAAGGAAATAAAAAAATAGAAAATAATTATTAATCTAATATTTTTTCATTGACTTAGAACTAATTCT
>VWZD01006975.1:23332-41225 GCA_013396695.1 Sakesphorus luctuosus
TGGATCACTATATTTATAAAAAATAAGAAGCCTGATAAGATGTAAATAATATTTATAAGGCAGAACATACTTTGGGGCACTGTTCTTCTACTACTTTCCACACCTGCCATGTAATAGCTCGGTAAGGATGGTAAAGAGAAGCAGCTAATACTTTTATTTTCTTGATTGAAAAATTGATTGTTCCTGTAATATCTTTCCAAGTGGCTAAAAGACTTCTGATGAAAAGGCACAGACTTTACTGAAACCTGAAATGCACCTCAAATATTTGCTTACATTCTTCTGTATTTAAAAGTTTTTCTTTATTAACCCCTTGATTGACAAATATACAAATACTTCAAAAAATAATTTTAGTTTTAAAAGGAAAATATTATCACTTTTTTGTTAAATATATGTGTTAAGAGGTCCTCCAATCCTCCTACCAGAATATTGCATTATATCAGGATATCAAGCATCTATTTTAGTAATTGTTAATAGAAAGATGCATTAACGATTTGGATAAAATAAAATCTGTTCTGAAGTTTCACCCACCAGGGAATATAACCCACATATACTAGCTAAAGGAAACCATACAACAAAATGTAGTGACAACTCAATTGCTCAGTGGAAAATCAATAGGTCCTTGAAAATTGCAGCTGCTTAATTTGTTTTGTGCTCCAGCCTGTTTTTCAGTATTGTAGAATATTAGTACCTCACTGCTTGACCCTCCAAATGTGGCAAATTATATCTTGGAAACCTCAGAGATTTCAAGACTTGAATCTGGAAGAAGAGAAGCACTGAGCAATCCCTGCTGATTGCCAGAGAACTACCATTCTTAAATACAGGTCACGAGCTAGCCTTCCCAGAAAAATCTTGCAAGTAGTGAATCATGTTCTTAAAAGTCTTTTCCAGCATAAATGACTCTATGATTCTATAATTTTGCTAGAAGGCAGGATATTGACAGTGGAGATGAGAATAAGACAACTTCAAAGAGAAGGTACTGGGGTGTTTTTGTGAACTTTTATGAAAGCTTGTCAATATTTGTATCTAAGGAAATAAAAAATTAGAAAATAATTATTAATCTAATATTTTTTCATTGACTGAGAACTAATTCTGTTTGGCTAAATCAAATAAATGGCCTATTTAGTCAGTCTGTATGTCTTTGAATAATATGGCTATAATATATTTATTTTATCTAATTTGTATAGTTGAAAAGGCAGGCATTTATGCTCCCAGTAGGAATTCAGATAAAGCTGGTTAAATATATTGGACCAGGCCGAAAGACTCTACTTCATGTCATATCCCTCGGCTTTAAGTTTACTATATCAAGCTCTGATACAATTCATGCCTCCCTGACATTCTACATTAGTGTAACACAGCAACTGAAAAGATTTCCCTTTCTTTCCCTTTTTAATCATTGTTTTATAATCCAAACTCAACCAAAGCTGCAATAGCTAGGAGCTCCCATGTTATCTATACATATACATTCACTCAGGATAGTCACTGGAGACTGTATGTCAGGATCACCCATTGCAGATCAGTGCAGGTTACAGGCCAAGTACATCTGGACCTTTGGCTAAATAAAAATGTGATTGCTATTAAGGAAAAATAAAAGGTGCTGTGAAAATTTTCCTTGACTTGAAGCTCTGTAAAACTTAGATTGTAAGTAAGATTTTAAAGATCTAAGGTTTTGGAGTCTTCATCCTCTCTTTTCCCCTTTGTTTATCTGTTGGTTTTCAGAGGTTTTTTGTTTGCTTGGGATTTTTTTTTTTTGGTGGTGGGGGGGTTGGTATTTTGGTTTGGGTTTGGTTTGGTTCAGTTTTTTACTGCTGTAATTTTCTTATCTATTTGTACTCAATTTCAATTAAATGTGGGAAAATGAGCTTTTGGGGTTTTCTGTTCCAAAATGTTGTGTTCTTTTCATTTCACATTCATATCTTAGCATTTCAAAACCTTCCTTAGCTAGGAACATCGTCAGCAAAAGATAAAGAAACACCTACCAACACACTAGCTTGAGCAATTATTATTATTATTAGCTTTCGACAATTCTGCCAGTGCAGACCAAATCCAACACAACAGTCATCATAGCCAGCGGAAAAAAATTGAGCCATAAAGTTCTCTTTAACACAATAAAATATTTATAAAATTTTGAAAATATTTGGTTTGTGAGCATGTTGTTTTCATAACTTCTAGAATTTTGATTAATTCATAAGTGAGCAAGAGGGAAAGGTTTACACTTCCTATTCACTCTCCAGCAATTATGGTAGTGTCATTGTTTAAACATCAGGGTTTTGCCAGTCCAGATATTCTATACAATTGCTCAGGTTAAGGCATAAAACTGTATAATTTCTAAAACTGTCATGGAAGGAATCCCGACAGTGGAGTAGGCAAGCTTAAAGATGAAAGAGAGCTTGTGTCAGCATCTTTCCTTGCAATTGCACAAGCACAGGAAGAATATTGCACGTGAAATTACCTTTTGCTGACATAAATAAGAAACAAATTCACTGAAAATGAAAATATATCAATAGTATAACTGAAGAAAATTAATTCAAGAGATGGTAGACCATGCCAAGCTCACTTCTCTGCTAACATCATCTCTTGCAGATCAAACCTGACCCCATAGTATTTTCATTCCTTCTGTTCCTCATAGAAGGCTGTTTGGTGGTGAAAAATCTTCTGGATTCAATCTTAAATTTCGACCATATTGTCTTATACAAATTTACCTCTTGAGATTTTTTTGTTTCTGTTTTTATTCCTGGACAACTCCTAAGTAATTCAATTGTACCCACTCATGACCTTCTTTAAAGCTAATCAATTTCTTTTAATGTTCTTAAAAAAACTCAAACCAAACCAAACCAAGAAACAAACAAACAAAAACAACAACAACAACAAAAAAACCAAGTTGACTATTTAACTGATCATCCTAGTAAACATCCTTTTTATGCTCCAGCCTGAATTAATCTTTGATTGGTGCAAAAGAATGAGGACACATCCATCTCTCTTAACTGCTTTAGTTACAGTGACCAAAACCACTAGAAAGTGGAACCCTGAAAAAAAAAACACACACACACAAGAGGAAACACTAAATACAGAGGGAAATATCCACTCTGAGCTCACAGTAACTGACAAAAAGCACCTGCTTTTACTGCTAGCTAAATAAGGATTGTGGGTGTCAAGGAACTCCACAAGCCAACCCTCAAAAAACTTAAAATTTCCTCAATAACTAGTAGCTAGAAGCCATAAGATCTAGAAACTCTTTGGAGTAATTAACAAATCCTCCAATAAATCCTACAGCAACAATCTAGCCTATCATTTCTGAAAACAATGTCATACATATGAAAAAGCTTAAATATTTATTTTCTTGAGGCTTTTATGTATAAAGCTGTGTGTTTTAATTCTGACATAAAATTTCCTAATAAGGTGCTAATGATGTTTCTATGTTAAACTAAATTCTTTTAAATTCCTCTGAGCAACATCAGCTCTGCTCAGTAATAAAATTGCAGCAATTGACAATAATACAATAAAATAATATAATAATATAGTAATAACTGGTATGCACATTCTGAATTACCAAGTTGATGCGCCTATCAGTAATTATTATTAAGATTAATTTTCCCTATGCTCAGGGAATTTGAAATATCAGGTTATAAAAAACTGAAATTTGGACCTGTTTGATTTCAGTTAATTCAAATATTTATACAGATATTCATATCTATAAATGTTCTTGGAAATGTAAATATGTACTATTGGCATATCATTTCAATGTAGGTATATACAAATGCACACATGAAACAGTACTTTAAAGCACAAAAGTAGCACTCAGTCAGTGAAACAGACAGTTGTGACAGTGGTAAAAGATGTGGCTGAACACTAGATCGAGATGGGCAGGGGGATTCTCAGAGTCAGGGAAACCTGAACAAGAGCTGAGACCCCTGCCAGGAACCAGCAGGTCTTGTGGGAGACTGAGAGAGCCTGGTGATTGCCAGGAACAACAGCATCAGATTGAAACTCATCTCAGAGCTACCAGTGTTTCAACAGAGAAAGCCCTGAGATGTGTGATGCTTCCACCCAGATGCAACTGGTGAGGAAGGATCTCAGTACAGCCAGTAAATTGCAGAGAGTGTACAGAGCCATTTCTGGGAGAAAAGGTATGTACTTGCATAAGGTATACACAGGTTGATGACCTGTTATGTCAGGGGGCTGAGTTGTAGCAAACAGGTAAAAGGGTGAGCAGTATTAGGGGAGCTGAGATAGAAATAGATTGGTAGTTTCAGAACTACAGTTCTGTAGGAGATGCCCCAGAGAATGAGGCACCTTGCTGAATCACATGGACTACACTGCAGTCTCCATTCCCCAGCACCAGAACCAAAATCAGGTATGAAGCTTTAACAGATAGAGGCATGCATGATCAAGGGCTCCAAGGAGAACAGCAGCACGCAGTGGAAATTATGAATGCTGGTGTTGGGTGACTCTCTGTTAAGGGGCACTAAGGTGCCCATCTGATGGCCCAACAGATACTCATGAAAAAAGCTGTCTGAAAACAAGGTACCTATTTAAAGTTAAGGCTCTAGATGCCTGTTAATAACAGATACATGCGTCTGAGTAAAATATATCCATTTACTATAGACTGAGAAAATTAATATTGGAAAATCCCCTTCTGAATATTTTTATTTATCTTTATTGACTATTTAGACAATCTATTAACTTAAACTACTCTTACAGCTTAAGTAAATAACTGAATTCCATCATAGCTCTTAAAACTCAGGAATATGAATTTTCTCTGTAGAAAAGCTGGAATCATATACAAGAAAAAGAATGAGGGGATGTGGGGAAAAAAAAAAAAAAGAAGAAGTGGTCCAAGGGACCCTCCAGAATTTACTGCAACGAGAATAAAGAGCAAAAAAATCAGTCAGTAGTACACTCAAAATTGGAGTAAATGTAGCATGATCTAGAGGAAGGGTCCTCTTTTTAAAAGAAAAAATATGGAAAAAGGATTACAGGAAAAAGTGTCTGAAAGTTCTTGTAAGACAGAATGAGTAGGAGGTAAAGAGATTATTAGAAATTGCCCATGCAGGAATGGGTTTTCTGAGCATGAAGTATGAAGGATATTTATATCATCGTGTTTAACTAATATCAGATTATTTTTCTTAAATCTTTAGTAGTAACTAATTCTCAATCTGAAATCGAGTACAAAAGGATGAGATTAATCTCATCCAATCTAATCTATCTAAAATGTAGACAACTACTTTAAGCAAGTACTGTTTACATGCTGATGTGGGAAACTCCAGAGAGTCATCTCTCCTGGTTTTGTTCAGTGAATCTTTTATAAGATTATTCCTATTCCCTATGCAGAGATTTCAGACACAGCTGATTCTTCGTCATTATGTGATTGTCTTGGGTTGAGCTGGCAAAATGCCAACTGCCCAAAACAGAGTCAAAGCCTCCCTCCCTCTCCTGCTGAGAAAAGGGAGAAAGGAAAAAAACCTGGAAACTCAAACTAGGTTTATATATTTATGCAGAAACGAGAAAATTAAAAGAAAACTACAATATAACACACACACAGAAGTTAGAAATAACAAAAAATAACTCCCCACTCCCCACTGAACACAAATCCCACCATTCTAGCTACCAATCACTCTGGAGAAGTCAATTCCCTGGAGACAGACTTAAGCAGAGAGAAAGACTAAGAACAAATATTTTACTTCCCTAAGATAACATGGCGGTAAACTGGTGCTGGGCTTGGCCCTCCCATCCCCCCTGGGATGGCACGGTGCATCCTCCTGGGACCACAGCTTGAAGGAACTAACTGAGTCCCTTCTACTCTGGCTTTTATACTTTGAGATGATGTCGGAATATGGTGTGGAATGCCATTGGCCAGTAGTCAGCTGTCAGCTAGTCTGACCCAGCTCAAGTCAGCTGATAGTCTTAGCCGTACTCTCAAATCTAAAGCCTAAATGTAGGCCTACACCTAGCTGAACCCATAACACTATAAACCTAGTTTGAGTTTCTAGGGTTTTCTTTCTCTCCCTTCTCGGCAGTGGGAGAGAGGCTCTGACACTCTGTATTGGACAGTTGGCATTTTGCCAGCTCAACCCAAGACAAAAAAATAATTATTTCCTATTCTTAGACAACATGTAAATTTGTGATCTCCCACCTGTAATATTGAGGTGATGTAATTAATTTATATGGAATATGAAAACATTCTGGGGAAAAAAAATAAAATTTGGGGGTATACATGAAATACCAAATCTTTGAAGCAATAATATGCCAGTGCACATCTAGAAACCTTTTCTCACCTTTTTTCCAGGTGCAGGTTTTATACCCACTTCGTATCTTGTCTAGTATGCATTGTCACACTCACAGTAGACCAGCTACATTGCAGATTAGATCTGAAGATATGTGTATAATAAAAAACAATTTGTAGAAATTACAGTTCAACCAATTTACAATTAGGATAGGAAGGACAGAAAGAGAGAAGAATAAGAGAGTTTGTGTGTTCCCACTGTTACAGTTAAGGAATAGAGTGACTAATTCTCTCTACATCTTGCAGCACAGTCCCCTGTCAGTGATGTGTTAGTAAAAGTCAGCAGCAAATTAGCTGATGAGAAAGGATGTTATTTAAACTTAAATGAGGAGTAGAGGAGAAAGATATATAGTGGTGTGACTGCTACTCTAAGAGAGGTGCAGAAGCACCCATATGCAGAATGACTTTAGTTGTGGTAAATTCATTGCTGGATGCATTCACAACACAAGAAATATTTCTGTGCAGAGATGTTGGCTAATACAGCCATACAGTGCAACACTTGTTACAGCTAATTACTAATGTGACCCTAGCAGCCATGTCAATTTTGCTTTTCAAACAAATGAAATGTGAAATACGACTTGGTACTGCTTAATGCACAGGTACCTTGAGTGACTCATTCAAGATTGTAAAGAAGCCTATGGCAGAGATTACAGCTGATCTCATTTCTGCTCCTCTGTGTTATCCCTCAACCATAACAACTTTGTGAAATCCTAAAGGTGCTGACGTATTACTATGCTAGTCAACCTCATGAATGTCTTTTTTTTTTTAATGGCTACACAAAAAATGTCGTCTACCTTCAGTACAGAACTGTTTCTAAGATCTTGTTTGTGCTCAGGAAAAGCACTATTTTAAGCTGTTCATGCAAACAAAAATTCAGTAATATCTATCTAGATGAAACCTTCTCCAAATTGATGACCAAAAAATTTCAAAACTGCTGAAAGGATTCTGATTTTACTGTTGATATCAGCCACTTCAATTTACCAGAAGCCTTCCTCATCAATGTGAAGTAAGTTAAGTTCACAATTTTTAGTTTTTCTTTGCTGTTAAGAAACCCATAAAGCATAAATTATCATTTGTTCAATTTTATTCTTTCTCAGTATTTTTTTTTTTAAATTAATACTGGAGAGCCTCAGTTACATTTTGTTTACGGGAGTTTGTATTTTTTTTCACATAATTAAAGGCATAATTACTTTTAATTTACTTGCATAAACCATTTTCTAAAATGGCATGCAGATACGATTATTCATGTTAATTTTTTAAAAGACTCTCCAGTTTCTATGGTAAATGTCAGACTGATAAGTCTCCATTTTCTCTTTTCTCTCTTATCTGTTCCTTCTCTCTGAAGCACCATTCTAAAAAAAAATAAAACCTGAACATGAAAATGCAAATTGAATTTCTTAAAATTAATAAAGTCATGATATTGTAAATGATTTTATGAAAAATAACATTGGCTAAGTACAGTCTTTATTTGGCAGACTCTCAAATTGTTCATCAGAGGACCGTCTATCAACCCTGGAACAACCTAGGCAGAAAATAAGTGAAATAAATTTGAGAATAGTCGGAACAAATATTAAAGACTTAGTAATACACTGCAAACATTGAATTCTAATGGAAAAGTATTTGAATGGATATTTTTCTGTTCCCAAGTATGGACAAAATGTTTTAACTTTTATGATCTGATTAGTAAATTGATTTTAAAATGTCTTTTATTTTCTTGTTTTGTTTTTTTTCTCTTATTAATTTGCAAATATTTTTCAATTAAATGATGTAGAAAGCCTAATCATAGCTGTGGACATGGGTCCTGTAATGATACTATATATATATTTATGTATGTATATATTCATGTACATATAAATTAACACACACATGCACATGTAAGGTGCTCATTGAAAGAGTCATCTTTTAGGTAGAACATGTACAAATAAAAGCATAATTTACTAAATTTAATATTCATAAGTTACATTTAAGCAAGTTTTGGAGCAACTTCAGTGTGAAGTCAGAGCAGCACAGAAAAAGCAGAAGTATGGGGGTGGGGTTTTTGTTCTTTCTCTAGCAACAAACCAAATCAATGAGTCATACAGGGACATCTTCATGCTCAGTAAATGTAGTGTAGCATCCCGCAGGAAAACTTGAAGGGGCAATTCACTGTATTATTCTTCCCAGTGAGATTACAGAGATTGTCAAATATTGCTTTGTAGCGTTGGTCCAGTGGGCTAATTCAATAAAAATGCAATGGGATGGGAACAGGAGAATGGACTACAATACTCCTTGTCTTCTTCAGCAGCCCAATTTGCCATCCATGATTAACTCCCACATGGTCAGTTCAATCAGTTTAGCAAAAGCATATTTTAGGAGATGTGTATTATATCTGGCTCAGATTGAGTTTTTATTCTTCATAGCAGCAGATATGGGACTGTGTGGTTTAGACTTTTGACCCATTTCTCTCTCTGTCCCCACAGTCAATAGGCTTGGGGTGTGCAAGATACTGTGAGGGGACATGATCCAAACTACCTAGAGGGATATTCCATGGCATGTAACACAGTGATGAAGAACAAAACTGTGTCAAGTTTAGACTGATGGTCTTTTTTCCAAAGTGGCTGACGGGACTGACTGGACATTGGTTTACTGCTGAAAGGTGGTGAGTGATTGTCTTTCCATTATTTGTGTGGGGTTTTTTTCATTTTTTTTTTTAATTTCCCTTTAGTTAATAAAGTATCCCTATCTCAGTTTAATCTCAACTGCTGTAGAGTGAGCAGGAGACTGGATGGGGGTTTAGCTGCCAGCTGGAGTCAATACACCACGGATGACAAAGAAAACTTGGTCTTTAATGTTCTGATGAAACAAAAAAGATGTAAAAAGTAGCTTGAAGGTAAAGTTAGGGTGAAAAAAAAGGCGCAACAACCAAACACCCAAACCAAATCAAAATTACATAGACCATGAGAAGTGGAACAATGAGATTTAGATTTTCCACATTAGTGCTGTTAACTAATAAAACAGTTTTGCTAGGGATATCCTGGATTTTTTATAATATTCATTTACTCAATCCAGATTTAATGACTGAGTATTTTTCTACCAGAATCATACAATTGTTTTTAGAATCAGTTGTTAAAATTATAGAGCCTGTAATAAGCAGGAAATTAAAATAAATTCTTTCTCATATTATTAATCACTAATCCTAGGCTTTTTCAAATACATCTCAGCACTAGCGTGGAATGGTATTCAGAAGATTCAGGTTACTCAGTTATCCTCTTAATGACTATCACATATGTTTTTATTATTTCTGAAGCTGCTTACAAAACATTACTTATCTTTTGGCAGAATTACATAACAGTAGGCTGAAATGTGATAACTTATATTTCTCCTCCTTTGATTATAGATATTTCTGACAAAGCTTTGTTAGTTTTAGTATAGAGTCATCATTTGATGTGAACCACAGAATTTATGAATCATACAAAGTTTATGTATCATGCAAATTTGTTTCCTCAGCAGATAAAAAGAATTCTCAAGTGCTTCTGGTGGTACCTCTCAAGCTGTTTAAGTGGGGAGGATCACAGCATGAAACACAGTGAACTTGCACATGTGCACAAGTGTGTTTCAAGAACAGTGAAAATATCAGTAATTCAACATCCCCGCAATGCTAACAATAAAAAAAAATATTTAGTAGTTATACACTGGAACACAGGAAAAAGAAAAAGAGAAAAAGAATTCCAAAAGATTTTGTAGCTTGCTACTATGTGAATCTTTTTATACTCATTATAAGGTGTCACAGCATATCCATGCAAGCCTGATGGTAGCCTGCAAAATCTTCTCTGAAGGTAACTGGCAGATACATGAATGCATAGGAATATGTTTACTGAACCTGATTTTCAACTCAAAAAGCCTACTTCAGTAACATCATGATGGAATACAGAATGTAACTACACTATCTAACAACAAAAATCATACAACAAATCATCATACAACAAAATCATAGACAGACAGGGTGCCAGAGCCTTCCGACTTCCTCTAACCATAATTCTCATTTATCAGATCTTCCGAGTGCCATTCAGCATGGGAGTGAGAACAAAGCAGAGAAGTTGAGCCTGGGAAGGAGGGATTGAGGGAAAGGTAATTTAGTTTTTGTCCTTCTTTCTCACCACAGCATTTTACTTTGCAATAAATTACATTAATTTTTCCTAAATTAAGTCCCTTTTGGCAACAACAGTGATTGTTAAGTGATCTCTCTGTCTTTATCTTGACCCACAAGCTTTTTCATCTTATTTTCGCCTCCTATCATGTTAGCAAGAGGAGTCAGAGAGAAGCTGAGTGGACATCTTACTGCCAACTGATGTCAACTCACCACAATGAACAAGAAACTGCTAAGTTAAACTTAAATGCAAATGATAGAAGTAGAAAAATATTTAGTAAATATATGAGTAAATATTTAGTAGTATTTTCTCCCTCAAAAGCATTACTATTTTATTCACAAAACACTTTCATATTGATTGCCAACCTGAGACCAGAAGGTGGTATGAAACTCACCATAAGAAATAAAAATAAAACTATATTTGGTATTTTTTATCAACAAAAGAAATGGATTCTGCTTTACTTCAAGAAATTTGATTTGTTTCCTTTTCAGAGCAGGGACACAAAATGAATATAAGTACAATGTAGGTCATTACTTTAAAAAAATAGTAATTACTTTGGCTTTACCGAATTGTCATCCTCATTACCTCAATGGATTACACCACAGGTTCTCAATGAGTTAATGTTCTCAAAATTAACCTTTCTTAAATATCAAGTGATTTTACAAAATCGCTCAATATTACAACTGCTTTTATTACAACTCTACTAGTTTAATTTAGCTAACTTTTGAGAAAGACACCACTTTCTTATTTTACACAGTTTCTCAATCAAAAACTATTAGTGAGAAACTTATGCTGATTTTGTATCCTAATTATATATAAGAGCATAATATCTGGCATAGGTCACTAAGTCTCCTTTTTAAGACCCATCTATAAGGCATCAATTACATTTTGATTCAATATAAATGACAGAACAATGTTTTCTTTCCTAATGTCATATTAGTCATTTTAATCTGCAAGTTAATCACTTAATGCTAATGTAGCACTTCCCTCTCCCTACCAGCTGTGATCTTATGGTCTTTTTACTGTGTATCAGTCCTCCCACACATTCTTTCTAGGGTTCATTTTTCTCACAAAGTTTTTTCTACCCTGTAATTTTCAGGAAACTTAGATTTAGATGCTGGTATATTCCAAATTCATGTACTGACCTAGAGGAATCATCCAGTATGTCATTCAACATGCAGAAAACAAGTGTATTGTGACAAAGTATTGCAGTGGAACCAAAATTCCCTAAAGAAAAGGAAAAAAAAAAGAGCCCAAACCCCTTTGTCCTGAAGAAAACAAATGGTAAATATATATGATTTATATTAAATGAATGAGTAAGAGATGAATAAGGTATATGACTATACAGGAATAAGATATTTATAAGGGGTATATGAAAATAACAGCTACATTTAAGAAATCATGAGAATTTATCTACACTGTGCTTTGTGGCCTTTCCATTATGTGGGTAGGAATAATTTTAACATGTGCAAGAAACTGCTAAGACCCTGTGTTCATTTTGACTGTAGACAGAAGTGCACATGTGTTTAATAGCTGTTTCTTCTTGTGAATAAATACAGTTATTTTATATTTGGGCAATCAGTCAGAAATTCCATTACTCTAAGGGCCAAAGAGTTTAGTCCTATTTAGTCTGGATATTCCAATGTTAGAAGCTCTTTTCTGAAGTGAACTAGTTTCTCACTTCTAAGTAGGTGATACTTTTACTTTTAAGAAAACTGTGCCCCTAGTCTGATTCAACTTTTCTACCACATTGAATATATTTCTCAATATATTAAATTAACTGTTGAATATTCATATATCATGTCAATATGTGCATATAACATAACATATTCAATGTCAGCATCTGGCAAAATTATTTGTTGCCTTTCTTCCTTTTACCTTCTCTTTCTCTGCCTTTATTCTCCACTAGAAAGTTAGTGATTAACATAAAAACAATTATCTGGTTTGCATAAGAATGAAACAAAAGGGATCTGTGAAGTACAATGCTTTTTTTAATTATGCTATCAAAAAAAGACACCTTCAAAGTGCTATCAGAGTGAATCAACAAATGAATCATCTGTTACTTCTCATCTTCAGGGAAGCAAAGAACTGCTAAAACTTTCAGTAAAGGCCAAGTTCCCCAGAGCTTTGCCATATTGCGTGCAATTATAAAGCTGCAGAAAATATACAAAGAAACATGATTAACAAGAAGAACGAAAGCAATTGTTTTCTTGGTCCTGTCTCCAAGACAGGGAATCTCTAAATCACAAATAACACTAATGTTCATCAAGTCCTTAATATGGTGGGCTCTTCCATGACTACTTTTGCTGTTGTCAGTTTGAAACCTGGTTTAAGTTCCTAACATGTTCTCATAAGTAACTTTGCAAAAATGTTGCTAGGAGACTGTCCCAGCAAAATAAGCTACCACTATTCAGTATCAGCTCTGATAATCAGAACAGTTTTTCACACATATTTGTGCAGTGAACATGCTATATCAGGGAAAGTAACACTACATTTTAGAGTATGATGTATCATATGACGTTTTCAAAAATCATGTGTTTTCAAACCTATAATCGTATTTTAGAGATAGTAAAATATCTGGTGACCAGTATTAAGCCATATCAGTTTATCTAAAAAAGTAAAGAAATATAAAGATACAGTGTACATGTGAAACTCTTATTCCTTGAGAACTTTGAGAAAGAAATACTAATGATTACTTTTCTCCTTTATCCCCATATACTATATATTTGCTGTATATAAAACAATTTAGACAAATAAACCATGACAACAACAACAAAAAAAGTGGCAAGTAAAAATGGAACCAAACTATGAAGCAAACCCTTGTGCATTTAGGAAAGTTAAGTATGTGTTTACAGTTGCACATTTTTTCACAAAGATCTAAAATATATTTCTTATTACTGCATTACACTAAACATCAAAAGATAATTATTTTAGAACCACGGAATCTCTTGACTTCAGTAGATTGTGTTCAACAAAATTCTAGTAATAGTTGAGAGGTGAGAAGAATGAACACATTTGAATGAACCGGTGAAAAAGGATGCTTCAAAGTGATGAAAGATTTTATAAGATTAAATCTTCTGATTTGAAAAGAAAAAATAGAGACATTTTCATGGTAGTATGAATGACATACTTTGCCAAGGCATTTAACTGATAGGATTACATTCTTGGTTTGGGTAACTTTACAGATAAAGTGGGATGGTCCTGTGCAGGGTCAGGAGTTCTACATAGATGAGCCTTGTGAGTCCCTTTCGGTTCCAGAGATTTTATGATTCTGTGATTTCTCATGATAAGAACGGGATACATTTTACTCCTCGTGGCATGAATATAAGCCAGACACTCTGAGGGGACCTACAGAACAAGTTACTCCAATTCTTGATGATCTGAGAGAAAGTGTTAGGTGCTTTGTCTTATATTTTGAGCTATCTTCAGAAATATTTGAAGATCTCAGTGAACTTTATCAGCACTTACAGCCATTGGAAAATTGAATTCTCTTATCTACATAGAATTTTCACCTGGGTCATGAAAGTCAACGCTGCCTAGGTTGATTAGATTTGGACTTCAATTAACCTTTTGACTTGAAAGTTACCAAATTTGGAATTAAACCTTATCACACTTTATATATATTTCTAGGGATAATACCATTGTTGCTTTTTATTTTAATGTAGGAATGCCTAAAATTGCAGTATATTTAGCTTAGAATACTAAGCAGTGTCCTAAAAAAAAAAAAAAAAAATCCAAACCAAGCAAAACTCACAATCAAACAAAAAGGAAACACCCTTGTCTGAAACAGTTTGCAGATTTAACAAGGAAATGTATTTCCAGCAGCTGCTATGGTAAAACAAACAGCTAAACTATGACACAACTAAGAGTCACCATGCATCTTTTTCTCTCTCTCTTTTTTTTTTTTAAGACAAATAAAATGTAAAGCAAAGAGAGGAGTGTTGCACAACTTTTGATCCTTCCACAAAGAATCATCCATATAATGGATGAACGATGTTATATATATGTAAATATGCATGCATTTTCGTAATGAGTCCATGAAGTTATTGAAGAATTGATGCAACAAGCATAATGAAAATTGTCATAAGTAAAAACTGTTCAGTTCATGTATAAAGTAAACAAAGTTTCGCGGAGACAAAGGACTCCACAACACAAACCCATAGGATTTAAGTGAAGACATTTTATTCTACACAGCACACAGGTTACATAGGGTTAGAGGTACACCTTATTGGCTAAAAAGGTCTTACTCTCACACGTTAGAATTTCTAATTGGTTACAAGCTTAATATCTCACAAGTCCCGTGTTTACATTATGTCATCCTGATGTTTTGAGGTTGGTGTCCGGAGTAGAGCCAGGCAGTTGGGATGCTCCCAAGGCTGTACTTGTTAGGGAGTAACCAAGGCCTAACGGACAAATAGCAGGTGTGTGACCTTGCTTGTTTGCCATATCAGCAGGATCCTCTTTTGCTGGGATATCAGCAGAATTCTCATGGCTAGAGCAGTTGAATTCTCATGGCCAGAGCAGTTTGGATTGCTCAGAAATTCACTTTCTGCAACAAATCTCTCAACACATGTATTTTAAAACAAAGTGAGATCAAAAGGGTTTATTGATTTATTAATGATACAAAATTAGTAGTCAATCAGTGACTCATTCAGGATTGACATCAGCAATACAATATATAAATCTCTATATTGTAAAGAAACACACCGTATAACCAATTCTAAAATGTAGAGCCTCACACCCATGCACATGTACACATGGAATTGCATACACATTGTCTTGCAGGCAATGTGGGCTACACTGACACAACCTCCCACCCCCACCCCCCTTTCCTGGCTATATGGGTTCTCCCACTTTCATACACCTTCTGTAGGAGATAGGGCTGTACCAGCTTTATGTGTACCTGTACTGTCCCCCAATGAGGCCATATTCACCCATGGATCCCAGGATTCAAGTTGCCATGGCATCCGATGGCCATTACAGAGGTCCTGATGTCATTAAAAGATTTCTAGCAGTGCATTAACAGATTTTGATAGCTGTTTGCACTTTTAGGTCTCTCCCTCACAAATTTTACATCTTAAAATTTTGCAAATTCCCATGCCTCTTTTATATTTCCTTTCCAGCTCAATCACTCTCCATTTCCAAAGTCTCATTGTAATATCCAGACTACTCTAAAACATTAGTCATCTTCATCTTTAAATTTATCAGTTTAAGAAAAGGCATTCTCAGGAAGTTTGGGATGTCCATTTCACAACCACTCTTCACATCCTTGTCTTCACAACTCCTATTAGCCAGGCCAAGGGTGGGCAGTGGAAGTATCCCACAGTAGTATCTGGCATTACATGTAAGAAATTACTTCAATCTACCTTGCATGGAGAAAAGACTGAAACTTTAAAGATTCAATTATATTCAAAATCAATTAGAGATTTATTTTAGCATTTAACCAACTAGTCCAGGACATATGAAAAAAATGCCACGAGCATTCTCTTCTTATTATTGAAGAACAAATCCCAAAAATCTCTCTCAGTAAGATTTTGCTTAAGCATTGATCTGCGTCGAAGGGAAAGGAATGACAGGGAGATCCACATAGCTTCTTCCCATACCAATCTTTCAGACATAGTCCATGAACCTATCACCAACATCAAATTTTCTGAACACTTCTTTAGCCTTGATGTTAGTCCTCGGGCATGTTGTAGTAACAGCCAACTCGAAGAAACTTCGTGAACTTTATCCTAAATCCAAATTTTCTCAAAAGTTCAGATACTCAATCTAATAATCCATTAAAAAAAAAATCAAACAAACAAACAAACAAAACCCAACAAACAACATTTTCAGTTTATTATCACACAAAACGATTGTGTTAAATAAACACTAAGTCCTTAATAATTCAAATATTCATACTGTTTGAGAATGGATACAGAAAAGAGGATCAAAAGTTTTGTTTGTTGATTGATTTTTCTGAAAATAATAAAAGCTTTTCAACTCTGTAGAAAATTACTGGTATAGAGATGTTCATCAGGCAGACACATAAAGCATTTATTCTGTCTGACATGCACCACTTCCAACAATATTTTAGGACAGCCAAGAGGACACACTCAGAGAATCTCTAAGCAGCTGAATAAGAGCTATTAATCACATAGGAGTGTACTTCTTACTTTTTCTTCTTATATCTCTTTTCAAGTAACTTTCACTCACTCAAACATGTTGTAAAAATATGCTAATAAATTATATGGCACATACAATTGTAGTATGACTATAATAATAGCCAGCTATCTTTATAAAAAGGGATAGTATTTGGAGTGAAATTGGGTGGAGTAATCAGATACAGAACCTTTGCTATTGCATACATACATTAGTAAATCTATGTTACAAAGAAGTAACAGTCAGAATGGAAATACGTTTCCTTTACAGAGCTTGTAATCTAAGAGTTAGACTCCAAACTAAATAAAATAAGTTAATGAATAGGCATTAGTAGGCAAAGAGAACAGAAAATACTAAAAAAATATACATAAAGCCACTTCAGGTCCTATTTGAGGTCCTGAGTATTGCAGAGACATCTGAAAAAAAAACCAGAAAACAAATAAAAAGTATCATTTGTAAATATATTTGTAAATAAAAATATATTTGTAAAAATATCTCTTAAATTTTGATGATGACAGAATGCATTTAATTCAATAAAAACACGTATTAAGTTATGTCACTTAGATTTCTAGATGTAGAATTTTGGAGTGATCTCTTCAAAACCATATCTGATACATCTTTCAGAGAAAATCTTTTTGGTCTTCCAGAATTCAAACCAACAATAGTTAAGTTAATAATAAGTTAAATTTCTGTAAACTGTGACCTTGTCCTGAGATTTCTGTGTAAAGTTCTATGATTGCAGCACTGTTCATTTACAATTATATAAATGTCATTACAACTATCAATTTTATATAAGGATATTTCTGTGATATATTAAAGACTATATTTCAGTGCTTATGGTATTACTGGTATATAAGTTTCTTTCTTTTCTATTTGTCCTGGTGTAATTTTTAACTTGTGGTGACTAAATAGAAAGTGATGCCAATAAAACCAGTATGAGATTCTTCTTTTCTTCAAGGAAGCTTAAGCAAGTTAAAGCAGCTGATATGGCTGTATTACATATATGCACAGATGTGGCAGCAACTACCAAATTCTGAACAAATTTTCATGATACAAGCTAGCAAATTCTAGTCATCTCCTTCAGGATATTATCTGACATCAAATTGATCAGGAAATACAGTAGCATATTCTAAGTGCTACGACCTATAACATTTTATCATCCTGGCTGCAGGCAAAAAAGGATGATCCAGTATACTGTAACTCATATGGGGAGCTTTCTAGGTAACATCTAGTCCAAAGGTCAGTTAAAATGATGCACTTTTATTGTACTGCACACTGTAAAGCAGTTGCAGTTTCACACACACAATGTGTTTTAGATTTCTGGCTTTTTAATATTTGAAAAATA
>VWZD01006975.1:41331-76681 GCA_013396695.1 Sakesphorus luctuosus
TTTTTTTTTTTGAGACTGCATGTTTGTTATGTCTTAGATGTCTGTACTTTATCATCTGATATGCTCATTCAGGTCAAGTAATTACAGTGGATACGAACAGTGTGTTTCCAAAACATAGACAGATTTGGAGTAAGAGTACTTTGCAGATGGGAATATAGATGTAAATTTCACAAATGAGCCCAGTCTTTTCCAGCTCTATCACAAGATTGATGTATAGATCTTCCTGTTACCTAGAAACTTTTTGCAGTTTTTAAAAAGGAAATCACTTTTTCATCTTGATATATTGAGGAATAGTCAGTATTTATTCACTGAGTTATATCAAGGCAACTATTGAGGACTGCCCCTCATATACTGATAATTCTGCCTCCTCAAGTTTCTTCTTGTCCATGAAATCCTCATAGGGAGAAAGTGAAGGAGTTAGCTTTCTCAGGTCAAGCTGTACTTTTGTATGTACACTCCAGGCTGTTGAGAATATGATGTAAAAGTAGACAGGCTTAAGGCTGAGTGGATACAAAAGAAATAAATCATAAACAGTTTAAGCTTCATACTGGAACAGACTCAGTGTCATTAATCATTCAGTCAGAGACATTAATAAACATTCAGGAGTTGAATGAATAACTAATGCCAAGCACTGCATGTGTGCCAGACTCTCTGGTATCCATCCTGCAGCAGAAAAAATCTGGAACAGAACTACTGGTAGAATGGAATGTTTATACAGTAGTTTAAAAGTTTAATGTAGGGTGCCCATACTTATGTATTTATTTTGCTTGGTTGGTTGTGGTGTTTTGGTTTGGGTTTGGTTTTGTTGTTGTTGTTGTTGTTGTTGTTTGGTTGTTTGGGGTTTTTTTAAGAACAAAATAAAGGTTAGGTATACACAAGAGCAGGTTAGAGACCGGAACTCTTGGAAAGAGAGAATGCAGTCACTCTGGACCTGCGCAACATTCCAGCACAATAAAAGGAGAACTACACATGGCATGCATACTATAAGGAAAAAAATGACATAAATAAAAAAAAAAAAAAAAAGGAAAGAAAAGCCTTCTTATATTCTATAAAGCTACTGAAACACAGAGAGTTAGAGTTTTGAATAAACTGGGGATAGTGGGCGTCCTGAGNTGTATTAATTCTGAAGGAATTTCTACAAAATTTATTATGGAGGATCTACTAAAGCTAAAAGCATTGAAGGCAAAATTGAAAGGAAATTGTAGTTCAGCTCTCCATTACCTATGATAGGGAATATAACATTCCTTTCCTGCAGGTAGAGAATTCCCTTTTTTATTTATCTACCATGTATGTTGTCATACTGAACATGTGGCATAATAATACTTATGATTGGTGTAGAGTTGACTGTGCAACAGTAGAGGTATAGAAAAAAATTGGAGTGACAAGTAGCTCTCTGTACCTGTATTGTGTTTGCATGGCAAGGTTTTGGTAGAGGGGTGTCCACAGTGTTGTCTTTGTGAGAAAATGTTAGAAGCTTCTCCAGTGTCTAACAGAGCCAATGCCAGCTGGCTACAGTACAGACCAGCCCATGGCCTAGGACAAGCCCGTCAGTGACAGTGGTAGCACCTCTAGGACAACATATCTAAGGGGAAAAAAGCACTGCACAATGGCAGCTGGGAGAGAGGAGTGAGAATATATGACAGAAACAGCCATGCAGACAACTAAGATCAGTGAGGATGGATGGGGAGGAGGCAGAGATTCCACTGCAGCCCATTTCGAAGACCATGGTGAGGCAGCTCTGCCCTTGCAGCCCATGGAAGTCCACAGTGCAGCAGAGATCTACCTGCAGCCCTTGGAGGACCCAACAACAAAACAGGTGGACATGCCCAAAGGAGGTTGTGACCCCTTGGAGAGCCCATGCAGGATCAGATTCCTGGCAAGGACCTGCAGATCTGTGGAGTTCACACTGGAGCTGACACTGGAGCAGTTTTGCTGGCGGAATTTGTGATCCTGTGGGGAGTCTGTCCTGGACCAGCCTGTTCCTGAAGGACTGATCCCTGTGGAAGGGACCCACACTGATGCAGTTCATGAAGAACTGCAGCCCATGGGAGAGACTCTCATTGGACAAGTTCATGGAAGACTGTCTCCTGTAGGATGAAACCCCACACTGGAGCTGAAGAAGAGTGAGGAGAAAGGAACAGCAAAGACATCCAATGAACTCACCAAACCCACCATTCTGTGTACCACTTGCCTGCCAGGAGATAGAGAAGACAGGAATGAACTTGAGCTCAAGAAGAAGAGAAGGTGGGGAGAAAGTAGTTTAAAGGTTTGGTTTAACTATGCATATGGGGAAAGTTTAATCCATGTAGAACACAAGTTGTATAAAGGTATTCCAGAATCAAGATCTCAAAGACACTAGAGAGGCAGTTGAATTAAACTATGAACAAAATCTGGCCTTAGAAAGGGTGCCACTAAGTGACTGCTCTGATACAGACAGTGAGAAACATATATAAACATATATACATGAAAATAGAGGATTAACTCAGGTCAATACAACAGGAAATGCAAGATGAATACAAGAACATTATTAGTAATACTAAAACAAATACTTAGTAAAAGATCATGAGACGAACAAACTACTGAAGAATCCATAATTTCCTTAAAGAATTTGTGGCCTAACATGTAGCAATGGTGGCAAAAGCCATACCTTGAGTGCCAATAAGGTTTACTTCTCATTATTTGACAGTCATTATATAAAAGAGAAAATAGCACTAACAGAAAACATTATAGGAGAAATAAAGTGTTTGGTGGAGGTACCTGAAAGTTATTCTAGGTATAAAAACTAAATATAAGCATGAGGGTTTATGTAATCAGTACCTAGGACTTTCACTGCCTTTCCTGGTAAAAGGAGATAATTGTCAGAGGCAGTGATATAGTACCAAAACCAGTTTCCTGGTTCACAACTTCCTGTCTGCTTAGTAGCCTTCCTGTTACCCTGAGGAACTCCTACCTCTTTCTTTTACCCTTTTATTTTTTTTCAAAGCAAATAACTGTGATGAACACTCTTGTGTTGGTAGTTCCAGTTAGGGAAAATTTTCTTTCTCTCTGGCTTTAACTTTCAAATGGTGCTTCCTTTTTCAAGATGACAGTTTCTTCTTTCAAAATACGACAATGATACAAAGCAACACATTGGTTCCTCTGCTTGACTCTGGTGAGATTAGCTGACCCCATCTTCTCTTTTAAACTGCTACTGGTGTTTTAAAGTATCACCTTCTTTCTGAAGAATATCTTGCTTGTCTTCTGCAATTGTATTTTTTTCAGAACACTGGCTGACTAGATCCCTGTACCAATTTGATTCAGTGGCAAAACTTAAATGTACATTCTTGAGGTCAGGATCTTTCTCTCAATAGGCATAAGACAATATGAGGGATGGGATAATAGCAAATGCCAGCCTAATTGTCATATTTTCTTTTAGTAGATCTACGGAAAAATGAGCTGATACTTGAAACATTGCAAGCAGTCTTTTAGGGCCAGAATTTTTCTAAAACACCTTGTTCAAAGTATTCAATGACAGTTGTGGTAAGACTTCTGAGCATAAAAATATGTAATGTTCATAGGTATAATCCTTACAACAGCTTTTGTTCCATGAGGTGTCAGGATTTTATTTAAGCAGACATCCTGTCAAGGTCAGCCTTAAACATTTAACAGTTTCACATGCAATTATCTGACTCTGTAATTTAAGCTCTTTAGAGATACAACTCCGTCAAGGCCTTATATTGTTCTGATTTAAGGTCAAAAAGAATTCTCCAGTGACTTTGCCATTTCCTCTAAGAAAGAGCTACATATCTCTTCTGGATGATGAGATATAGTTAATTGCTCAATATGCTGAGTTATGGAGGAAAAATTCCTTCAACAAGGAGCAGGCATCCCTTGATGTGAAAAAAACCTGGCCTACCATTTAGGACTCAGAATGAGGAGTGATAGATCTGGTAGGATTAGATACTCCAAAGGAAAAGAAGCTTGTGCAGATTCACAGTCATACCTGAATGAGTTTTAGGCCTTGACCAGGACAGTGTTTGAATTAGGACTCAGGCACTGGTCTTAGAAAAATGTTGGCTGGAACTGGACTAACCTCACATTAGGTAGCCACAAATTGCTACTAGTCAAGTTAAGCTTCCTTGTTCCCCTCCTGCAGTCTAACATCAAACTTTTATCACAGGTCCTTTTAGTTAATCTATTTATATTTTAGTTAGAAGGGAAACAGATACGTGTTTGCACAAGTAGGTCTAGTGGGAAACAAAGAATTTATCTTAGACCAGGGTCTGTCTCAGTTCACTCTTCTCTCAGTCTTTCCTCTGAGAAGTTGAGAAAATCCTCATCAAGTGGAAACATCCTGCCTGCAACTTTCTTAAATGACAGTGACAAATAACAAGACTATTACTGCCTGGAATTCCCATGTGCTCCACCTAACACAAATGAAGACATAGTAGCTATGGTATCAGATCTAATGTCTACCAGACCAATTATCTTGACTCTGTCATTGATCAGAAAAAATGTGTAGTAGGACAAACAAAGAGTGAGCTGCAACAATCACCAGAGTCCTGATTCCAGTCCGATTTTATAATCCTGAGTGGATGGATGATAAAACACTGCATATAATATTAAGGCTTTTAGTAAACTGATGGGTTAGAATGTATGTAAAATAAAACCTATAGCACTAATGGATGTTTAGAGAAGGTGAATACTTGTACTGTTACCCACCTGTGTGGCTTTTGCTGAGATGTAAACCATTAAAAGACATGTTTCACCTGCTTTTGTTTTCATGCCTCAGGAAAATGGTAACAGCTTTTTAAAAGCATTAGCATGTGAATCTTGGACACTTGAGCATCAAAGAAAGGACTAGTACACAATCCAGGAAAGCTCAGAAAAACTGTAAGACATGACTAGACAGCCACTGTTAAGAAAGTCCTGCTCTCCCAGAGAATCACTAGTAGTTAGTGGTTATTTTACTAGGAAAGCAAACTCAAGACAACAGTAACCCATCAAAAATTGTTGGTTTGTTTATTTTCTCTCTGTTTCCTTTCATTTTCATGAATATCATTGACTTTTTAAACATGTTCATACTTATGCTACAGAATAATATGCACCCATTAAAAAAAAATCAGGCTTATACAAGTACAGGCTGAAGTTCCCACATTATAAAAGAAATGCTCATAGAATTTTTCAGGCTTTCTAATTACTACATCATTGATCAACACCTTTAGAGTTAATGTAAATAAGCTGTGAAGGCTCCGTACAAGAATTTGAAAGGATGGAACCACCAAGTCAGGCCAAAGATTTAACCTTGTTTCCTTTTTCCAACAGCACCAGCAGATGTATTTCTTAAAAAGTGTAAGAGGGTAAATATAAAGGGAGACATGCCCCACCGTATCCTTTAACTACTTGCAGTAAACAATCACCATGTTTAATAATCTGGATGCATCGCTTTCTCATTAATTCCCTTTTAATTTCATTTATATTTTTTAGATTTAAGCATTTGAAAACATACAATATGAAAAAAATACTTTTTACTGTATTTCTTCTGCTATTAATTTCATTGTGTGTATGCTGCTTCTTGCATTTGACAAAATACTGATTGTAGCTGATTAAAATTCTTGATAACCTTCTTGATTTTGCAGACCAGCATCACATCTCAGTTTTCACTCATCTATTTTATTTTCAGGCTGCCCCATTTAATCTTAACGTAATCTTTACTTATCCTACATTTCCAGTTATCTACCTTACCGTCTTTTCATTGTCTCTCTGTCCTTGGGTAACCTTGAGAGATGGAATAATCAGAATTGCATTTTCTATTCAACATGTTGATACATTAGGGACCTATATAGGGAAAAAAGGGTTGTTTTGGGGGGTTTTTTCAGTGTACATAGTGTGTTGCATAGTGGACCAATTTTCACAAGATTATCTCTCTATGTCAGAATAAAAGAGAGAATATTAAATACATGGTAACTCTAAGAGTCAGTTCTTACCTAGTTTTTATAATATTTTGGGGTTTTAAAAACAGAATTTCTTGTGAAATAGAGCCGAGGGCAGAAAGTTAATGGGAAGTATAAAAAACAACCTGGTCTTTTTACTCACAAGCAAAATCTATATAATAAATAATGTTAACTGTCCCTAAACTGAATGCATGCAGTAAAACCCACAGGAACTGATTGAAGAAATTTCTCTATGAGTTCCATAGTGAAAGAGAATAGCACCATACAGAAAAAACTAAATCCTGAACTAAGGATATATATATTGAAGAGACTAAACTGAATCAGTTGAATAGAACTGACCTACAGTTGCTGCAAATCCAACTCATTCCAACATCTAATGAATTCTAACCAAGTTCTTATCTTTGAGAAAATGCTTCTATTATGGTAAGTATGTAATAGTCATAACAAATGACACATATTAATTTATAACAGATTTATATTGGATATTGTATTAAGTATATTGATATATGATAAATTGCATAGACAATAAATTGCATACATTAATGTTGTATTATCTTTCAATAATATTTATTGCTATATATTCACATAAAATGTTCATGTATATCCAAACAACCATTTCTTTTTGGCTTGTAGATTCTTGTAATATTTTGCTTATAATTTATGAGAGATGTAGCAGTAAAATTACTCTAATGATCAATAAACTTGTTTATCCTTCCAGTACTGACTGTGCTGTGGCAGCTCCAGTGCTTTCCAGGTGGTGGAAATCTCAGCTGGCAATATGCTTCCTGGTTCAGTGTGTACTCTCTCTTTGTGTGTGTGTTGCCAAGATTGGTGCTGGCATTTGAGTTTTCTCTGCTTAGTGCAGGACGGAAATGAGATTAAGAAAGATTTCATAGGGGTTTATAATGTCATGCTAGGGATGGATTTCACTTTCCCAAGGAAAAAGGAGCCCAGCATTCAGAGATGAATAAAAATAAAACAATTTGACGGGAAGGTTCCAAGATTAATTTTGCACAGCAGTAATTCCATGTTTTCCTTATTTTTGTCTATGTTTATTTGGGGCTTATGTAGAAATTGTTCTTGATTGATGTGAGAAACTCAGGATACATTTTTTAGGATTTCCATCCAAAACTTTTAAAAGAAGGAAGGAGAAACAAATGAAGAAAGAAGAGAAATTATGGAAAAGGAACAGAAAGACAGAAAGAATGGTGCAACTGTCTGTGGGTATATCTATGGCATTCACTGTGAAAACAATTATGTATGTTATATGTTATAAAGCCATGTTAAACATTATGTTCTACTGTAAATTTAATTTCTGAAGAACTTTATCTTATGTGACTGTCAGAAGGCTGGCAGTTTGGTTTCTGGTCATGTTCTGAGGTTTTAAGATTGATGCTGGAACACAAAATATTTCAATTGCTTCTGGAGCTATTTCTTGTGTCATTGCTTGTTTTATTGAAAACAAAACAAAACAAAAAACCCAAACAACGCTTCCAAAAAAATGTTAACATAGTAATTTTCCTTGTAAATATTTTTCACCTTTTTCATATTTTTATCCTCCTCTTAGTCAATCACATTCAGAAACTCCCCAAGCCCTCTTAATCAAATCTCTGTGAAAAGTTACATTGAGAAAATTACTTAAAAATTAATCAAATTTACCAGAAGGAAATTAAATATGCCTAACAACTTCTACCTTTAATTTCTTTCATATGTGTACTATTTTTGGCTTTACCCTTCCATTTCCCCTCTGATAAGGAATTACGCATTACTGCCCTTTTATCTGCAAACTCAGGACAGCAGTAGCAATAGACCAGTGACAGGCTGAAGGTTTGAACTCATAATATTTAGCCATGACCTTCATGTCCTGGAAAAGCAAGAGCTGTACCCTTCCAGTGGGACCTAATGCTGTGATTGTGAATGCTGTCCTCTGTGAATAATATAGAGAGAAGCAATAATTGGGTACAGGTTAGGGTAGTGAATTATTTATTTTATTTTATTGATTTGATTTGATTATTTGATTTGATTTGATGAAGCCCTTGAAATTTAGCTTAAACTTTCAGGGAAACAGTTACGTAGGGAGGATATACAAAAACATATAAGCAAGTAATAATCAAGGCCACTGCTGAAATAGCTTCTGCCCTGCACACAACCCCTTGTAAAATATATTTGTAGAGAGATGGGAGCTACATTTTTAAAAGAGATTGGCAGATGTTTCCAGATAACATGAAAAACTTATTTATTGTTAGGTTCCTACTATGTAATAGCCATGCTTTCGTGAGCCTGCACAGATCATTATGTAACATAGTTAAAACATGACAGGGTCTGAAGTCAAGGTTACAGAAGGGAATAGTATACTTGGGGACCTTGGGGTCTTTGTTTCCTTACCCCAACAGTTCAGCAGTCTCAGACTGGGGGTGGTCTTTCCAATAAACACAGTAGGCTCTGGCTCACCCCTGTGAACCTATGTTCTGCCATTACAGTCTCCTCAATAACATGCTGTTAGCAAACTCAGAAGCCTTCAATCTTACTGCTAACTGTTCAGTGTTTGAGATATTATTGAAGCCATTCAAGTGCAAGTGCAAAATTATAGTGGAATTGTAAAGAATTTTTAACAAAACTTTTTGTTTGTGTGTATGGGATGTTCATGCCCAGGTTTTGGCAGTGGGGATGCTGCAGTGGTTTCTCTCAGAGAGCAGAAGCTGCCCCATGCTAGACACAGCTGGTTCTCTGTGTAATGATAACACATTTAAGAAAGGGCCAAAACACTAGAAAGCAGGGAGGAAAGGAAGTCTTAGACAGAACAGGAAAAACACAAAGGTCAATGATGAAGGGGGAGGAGGTGCTCCTGGCAAAGGAGCAGGGGTGACCCTACAGGCTGAAGGAGAGACCATGGTGGAACAAGTGTATCCCTGAAGACCGTGGACTAGTCCATGGTGACCAGGTATCCAACCTGCACCCTCTGAAGGACCTGATGCGGAAGCAGGTGGATATTACAGAAACTGCCTCTGGTGGAGAGCCCACTCTGGGACAGCTTTATCTTGAAGGACACAGGAATGACACACAGTGGAATACGAAAAGTTGTGAAGAAAAAGGTGCAGCAGACAGGAACAGTTATGAACTGACTGTATCCCCATCCCCCATTGGTTGAGCTGTGGGGAGAATACAGATGAGTTGAGAGTGAAGGAGTGAGGTGAAGCTTAATTAAAAACATGGGGGGCAGGGTTAAGGTGTTGCTTTAACTTTTCTTTATTTTTCACCATGCATCTGTATTTTATTTGGCAATAGATTAAAATAAGTCTGTTTTGCCAGGGATAGTAATTGGCTGCTAATCTCCCTGTCTTTATCTTGAAACCTATGATCTTTTCAATCTTATTTTATCCCCTTTTCCTTTTGAGAAGGATGAGTGAGAGAGTGGCTGAGTAGGCATTTTGTAGCTGGTGCACCTTGTAAGCAAGGTGCCTTGGGTTGAGCTGGCAAAATGCCAACTGCCCAACGCAGAGTCAGTGTGTGCAAAGAAATATGTCCAGATCAGTCACAGTTCTGTCAACTAGATCTTTCAATATGAACTATTCAGTTCTTTGTGGAATACAGTGCTCCTATATAAGTAGTTTTGATAGAAATTAATTTAATATGCAAGTATTTTTTTCAAAAGTACTTTCTTTGTGAGAATATCTATCTAAATAGAAAATATTTCAGTTTTGCTTCTTATTACTATTACTCTATTTGTATCTTAATTTTTCTGGTATTGCAAAACACGTAGCAGCATATATTGATCAGGAATAGAGTTTCTGTGTTACAATATTTGTATTTTTTTTTTACATTTGAATATATTCCAAAGTCACTCAAAATATGTCTTTCATTATTCCTAATTATCACACAAATATGTTGCTATAAAAACCATAGTGTTATCAAAAAAAAAGTTTTATTTTTACTGAAGTGGTCCTCTATAGCAAAATATGTTTGAAATGGAAGAGAAATATTAGATTTAAAACAGAAAAAAATTGGTTTTTTATACTTTCTGAAAATAATTTTATAAATGTCATGTATCACTTTCAGAAGTGATTGGATTAACCTTAGTTTGGTCTTTTAACTCTGTAGCTGAAATATCCTTTAAATGAACCTTGATTGATAAAAGTTAACTTGATTTTTGAGTTAGTAATACTGGAGTAAGACAGTACTGCTGATAAAAAGGAGAAAGCAGGAAGCAGTTCAGCTATATCTCTTCTAAGGAATTTTCAAAAGATAAGATACAAGCATCTGTGTAGTCTGCAAAGTGCATATTTTATTAGTTAATTTGGTTCAAATAACTGAAAAGTCTGATATTTCCCATGTGCTTGCCCCTCTGAATAAATTAAATATAACAAATCTTTTAGTTAAGGAATATAATTCAGAGCCTGACTTGCAAAATGTTGGTATTAAAAAAAATGAGGGCTAAAAGCTTATTCAGCATGCAGTCACATTTCTATACCATACACCTCTGCAAAGTCTTATAAAATTCTATTACAAGGCTATCAAATTTAATCAGCTACTCAGTTTTGAGAGAAAGTCTTGCACTCCCTACATCTTAAACCTGTCACACTAATACAAAACAGGCACTAGCTGTTTCCATTTTTGAAATCTTATTTTGATCACATAAATAAGTAAAGCAAAAGACTGCCTTAAGCCATGTTGGTTTTCTTTCTTGTCATTAAAGCAACCATTTCCCTCCAATCTTCCTCTTCTTTACAGCTCTGTTATTATAATACATTGAGACTACACGAACATGTGGAGAGGTGAACATGGCTTAGTGCTTCAGTGAAGGGATATAGGTCTTTTAGGAGAAAAGGCTAGGAAGGTGAGAAACAGGAGTTGCCCTTTATGTGGAACAGCTGGAATGCATGAAGGTCTGCTTCCGCGATGCATTCAGGAACCAGTCAAGAGCTTATGGCTAAAGACTAATGAGCAGACCAACAAAGGTGCTGTTGTAGTCAGTATCCAATATAGACCTCCTGAAAAGGAAGAAATATATATGGCCTTACATTTACAGGCCCTGTTTCCCATGGGGCACTTCAACCACCCTAACATCTGCTAGATGGACAATACAGCAGGACTAAGGTAATTTGGAAGATCTTTATGATTCACTGAAGACAATTGCCTGGTTCAGGTAACCAAAGAATCAGCAAAGCATGAAGCTGTGCTGGGTTTAATATTTATTACAGAAAGAATCATTTAAGGATGGGAAAGTCAGGGTAGCCCTGGCTAAAGTAACCAGAAGATAGTGTTCAACATCCTAAGAGGCAATAGCTTAAACTTGTTCCTTGGGAATGTGATGGAGAAAATCCACCTGGGACCTGATTCCAAACACCTCAGGGGCAAGAAGGTGGTCAAGAGTAGTCAGCATGGATTTATAAAGGAGAAATCATACTTCACTTCCTCAGTGAGGTGACTGGTTTGATAGACAAGGGAAGAGCATCTCATTCTATTTACCTCAACATAGCAAAACTTTTGTTACAATTTCCAATAAAATCGTCACAGACAAGCTAGCAAAGATAAGGACACTGAGGTGAATTGAAAACTCACTCAATAGCCAGGTTCAGAGTTATAATCAGCAGTGAAGAGTTCAGTTGGAGGCCTGCCACTGGTGGTATACCCCAGGGGTCTATACTGCTACTAGTTGTTGAAACTTTTCATTAAGACCTGGCGGACGAGCTGGAGTACACTCTCAGCAGTTTCAAAAATAATACAGAACTGAGGTAACTGGCTGGTATACCAGGTTGATGAACTGACATATAGAGCCACAACCTGCTCAATAGCTTTGACAGACAGATATAAATCGCATAAAGTTCAGCAAGGGGAAAGGCAGAGTTCTGCACATGGAGAGAAATAGCAATGGACACTAGTAAACACTGAACAGATTAATAGCCACTTGTTAACAGCCACCTGTGGGACAGTCCCCTTTAGATGAAAATAGTAACACATTCATCATGAATGCAAGTGTCATAACTGCCTCACTTGGTTGTCTCCCTTGGCTCCAAAGTAACAAAGGTCTTTCAGGTCTTGTGTGCTCTCATGTGATTTAATTCCTAAAAAGATATGGTAAAGATGTTGCCATATCCAAAGTTGTTTATACCAAACTTAATACATACACTAGACAAGGATGTCAGATCATCCCTACATCACTGCAAACTATATAAGATATAGAACTGACTTCATTCCATTTAGATCAGTGTTTTACTCACTGACGTCTAATTGCAGTGTATATTTTTAACACATGAGAAGCAAGATTTGACTTGATAGGAGTTTTCCACATAATTAGTCAGGAGGAGAAGAGGAGGGACCAGCTACAGAGTTCCTGGAGGCAAAGGAACTTATAGGATTCCTTTCTTCCTCCATTCCCTGTCTTATAAAGCTGTTACTTAGACATCTTTCCTATGTGCTGTATTAGCAAAAAGATATAGGTAACTAGTGACAGTGAGAGATGACAACAAAGCATATTAGGCTTGGAGGCACACAGCATAGCTGAGCTCAGTAGAGTAGCAAGCATTTTTGGAAGCAGTTATTCTAATACCTGATTTGATTGAACTTGATCAAATGACATCCAGTGTGCTTAGTGCACTCCTGTGAAGTATGCGATCTTTAGCTAATTATTCAAGGAAGTCCATACTAAAACAGTCAAGCAACCAGAAGGAGAAAGCTGGGGCTGGAAAAGACAATCAGTTTCAGCAGCTGTGCAAGACAGGCAACCATCCCTTCTTCTTTCATTTCAGACGTTTTAAATGAGCTACTCAAAGAAGCAGAGTGGGAACAAACAAGCTAAGAAGAAAAGAAAGAAGCAAAAAAGTCAGTGTAATAGTGAAATTGGGAAGTACGTATTGTTGTCTGCTAGGCAATGAAACCTAGGAAACCTAGCAAATAAACTTATACAACAGCTGTGCCTAATCTTAGCGTTTCTGCTGCTATCCAGATTAAATTTAAAATTATGTGTTATCACATACTAAAAGATTCCCACCCACACTTTAAAATATGTAAATCAGAAGCTGATGTCTCATATCATGGTATAATGTGTAGTCTGGAGGCAGAGAAGATGAAATTGAAACTCTTTGTATTCTCAAAGTGAATCTTAAATCAAACTTGAATATTATGTGAGTCAACCACAAAGAGGATTTATTCTCATATCTATCAGTTCCTTTGGTCCTATTTTTCAGTCAAGCAGAATTATTCCCAGAGTTCCAATTATAAAACAAGTACCCATTTTTTTACTTAAAATGAATGTTTAGTGACTGTTTTGGTTATCTATGCTCTTTTAAAGTCAGACAGCACTAGTTAATACAGCTCTAGGGAGCAAACAATTATTAGCTGATAACATCTCTTGGGCCAGTAATGGTTTGGGAAAAGGAATTTTCATACCCAAGCAAGCTGTGGCAATCACAAATTTATGCTATTATTTGATGTTACTAGTCTTATATTTTCTTCCATGAGATATCTTTGAGATATGTGTGACTAAAGAATTGCTATTCTTATCAAAAGAATTTCTTTTAACATACTAAGAGGCAATTCTTAGTTATTTAATGTTGATTTTTGTCTCCTCCAGTATGCTCACTTCTTAACCAGGTGCAGTAAGGAGACATTTCTTCTCCTGAGAAAAGCCTAAGTGCAAGCAAATAGTGCAAAACCTCTAACATCATGTTGTCACTTTAGGATCACATAGGAGAAAAAAACTGAAGATGACATGGAATTTCTTTAGGCAGTTTTAAGGGTTTCAAAGATGATTTCTGTACATAAAATCAGAGTATAGCCTCATCTAACCAAGTTTCTAGTTTTCTTTCTTTTCTCTGACAAAGCAGTGGTCCAAAATCTTTCTAAACTCATCTTTAAACCAGCTTTGATTAGTATCCTTGTTCAACTAAAGTAGACAACAATAACATAACTCAAAAATTAAGACACTCTAAGAAGTGGAAGAATAGCATGATTTAAGACCGTTTCCTCTTCAACTTAAAACAGGGCTTCAGAGTAGGTTCTCCCCACGTTTCGTATTGGGCCCTAGCACCCCAGCTTTAGAAGGGTTTTCCTTAATTTCTGTTGGGTGACCATTTAATACGTTTCAGGACTCAAAATGACCCAGTATGCTCAGCCAGGAAAATAAGGTCACCTTGGCGTTCCTCAAGCAGGGATTATTCAGTATGCCTTATAGGGAGATACTCGGTGAGAGAATTTAAGAATTTTAAGGTTTTTTCTCCCTCTATAGTTAAAATGTGTCCCATCTAATATCATGTCTTGGTTTTGTTTATTTTTTTCTTTTTCAGTGGAGGACTGAGATTGTCAGACCAGTTAGGGGAAAATTTTAATGTCTTTCTTTTCTTAAATTGTTTTCCAGTAAGGAATAGATAGGGCATATGGGCTAAATGCTGAATGTTTTTTTCATAGTTTAGGCGGTCAACTAACTAGTAAAAGCTTGTAAAGTGCTTATAATTATTCAAATTTATGTTTGATTATGCTATCTTTCCATCTTGTGAAGATAGCATTGGCAGCATAAATTAATTTTTTTGTTGGCTACGGACAGACAGACTGAAATATCAGACCAATATGAGTTTGAAATGCAATTGTCATAGAAAACACTGGATGGTCATTCTCTGAAATGCTCTTAGATAATTTCCAATTTCTTCACAGGGAATTGTATGTCTATAATAAAAGAGGCTGATGCAAGTGCAAATGGTTCAAATGTTCACTTCTCCAGACATTCAGAATCTACGATGGAAAAATGAACCTGAGTTTTACTCTAGAGGAAATGCAGGACTCATAGTTGTCATCTGCATGTTCGAGATGTACACAAATGGGTCCAATTCTCTGACATTTTTCTGCACCGTGAAAACTCTCAGATAACTTTTCCTATCTTTGATCCCATGTTAATTCCTCTGAAATATTTCTGAGACATTATTCATCTGCTGTTGTCTCTAGTAAATATGACCCAGTCATATGCCAGGATACCAAATTTCTCTACTAAAAACAAGGAATAATACGTGGTAATATTTGTCTAAGTGTGATAAGCAGTAATTTCTACAGAACTAGTACAACAATACTGTATCTGTAGGATGACCTCTCTCTTATGTACATTAAGTCTGTTCTTGTTCCTTAAAATGAAATAAATGGCTGATCTTGTTATCCAAAGGACTGTCATGTTCTGCATAATAATTTGTTTTGAATAATCATTTATTTTGCATTAACTATATTTCTTTTTTTCTATCATAGTATTTTTTTTCCTTAAAAACAAATTAAAATCTGGGGGATTCTTAAATGTTCCAGAAATATTTGCTTAAAGTAAACACAGATAAAAAATAGTTATTTATTTTCTCATATTTCAGTTCCAGATATTTGGGCAGCAGATGAAATTACCAATAAGTGGATTAAATGGAAGTCATTATATGTAAAATAGGAAAGCTGCTCTATAATGCAATAAGAAATAGATAAAATTCAATATATGATAAAGCAATTTCAAAGGCAATTGCTGAACTCTGAAATAAAAAGCTCTACTTAAATATATGTAAAGTTCTGTTACATTTCCCTGGGATAGTTAAAGAAATATCTGTACAAATTTTTTTTCCTCACACTCCATTCTGCAAAAACACTTGGTAAGACTTTTCTATTTATTAATTTCTCTCTGAAAATTTGATATATGCCAAACATTCAGAAAAAAAATGTCTAGAACTTAAATATCCTCTTCAATGCTGCTGTGTACAATGACTTTATGTAATAAATAAATGCATTGCAGTATTGCCTACTCTAAACATTCCCTTTTGACTGATTCTTGCAACATCAGTGAGGAAAGAGAAAGAGTGATTTGGGATTTTCCAAAAATTACACTTTGTTAACTGGTCTCTTGTGTACCTTATATAAATAAGTAGATAATGGGCTAATTTAGAAAGAAACTGTCACCTCTTCACTTGTCTTTTTTATATTACAATTAATTATGCATAGAAATAATTGTGATTGTTCTCTAACATTTAGATGTCTAAACACCAGATTGAGCCCACAAAAGAAGTAATTAGACCCAAATGTACAATCAAATTAGCCCTCAATTAATTACAGATTTGAAAATGCAAACACAAAAGTGGAAATTTAGCCACAATACTTTTGAACAGGAGAGAGAAAAATGAAATCCTTATATGGCAAATCACATATTCCATTATTTCTGTCTAATGACTATACTTTTATTTAGACATTCCACTTAACAGTGAACAACCACAAAGTCCTGTCCCAAGATTCTTCCAGGAAAATAATAATCCTATATCTTATACTAATAAAGCTTAAAGCATAAATAGTCTTTGCGCTCCCACAGGACTATGCAAGATTCTAGCCAGAAATAACTGCAATTTTCTCACAGAAGATTCAGAAGTTGCATGTGATGTTTTGCTTGCCTTGTACCTGTGAGGTTACTGACATTTCCATTCCAACTCAAGGATATTTTATTGTTGATTTATATGATTACTAGACAAAGGATAAGAAAGAGAAGTGTCAAACCACCATATGTATCTGACATGCAGTTCTTTCCTATCTGTAGAGGGGCAGTAAATCGGTGCCATTTTCTGAGATTTTTAACAAACTACAGTACCTGAATTAGAATTCTTATATCTATAACACAGCTTATTTCCACAGGTTTTTTTTTCTTTGATCTCCAAAGGTTTATGCTGTATATCACCCACTTCATTCCCAGAATCACCTAGTGTACAAGCCAGCATATTAATGTTGATGCCAATGTCTCAGATGTTTCTTCTGTAATCACTTTGCAAGAAAATGTTGCAGTTTCCCCTTTCTGGAGAGAAATTTCTCAGGCTGTTCAATTACCAAATGATCACAGACTTGCCATGTGAGCAGGCAATATTAACTTACATGAATATCATGCTTTAAGTTATTGTTGTTTTATAGCATCCTGATTAGCACATTTAATTCTTAGCAGCAGAACAATATTTCCTAGTGAAGTGAAATCATCATCAATAATGTAAACATTCAGATTACAGAGAGCTGATCTGAAGAAAGATTTAAGATAGCAGTATCAAGCAGACTAAAATAATTAGGAGCAGAAGTCACACTGATTTCCTATTTCTTATTTTTGAAAAACCTCCTTTACTTGCTCATGATTTTTTTTCACTGACTTTCTTCTGAGCATTTGCTGAGATTGCTGTCCCGCTACACCCACTACTTCCTCTAACAGTTAAAAACCACGATGTGAAAACAGAAAGGAATTTAAAAAAAAAAAAAGTCTATTAAATAGCAATGGTATGTCAGCTGCAGCTTTTAGTGGCAACATGTCTGTTTTTACAAAAGTTTCACTAGAATACTTCCCAGGTCTGGAGGCAGAAACAGAGGAGATGAGATTCATTATTCTGGAAGAAGCACTCTAATGATCACAACTAACATGAATACATTTGTGTGGCTGTGGGCATTAGACTTCTGTCCTGTTTATCTGTGGCAGCTCACAGCAGCCCAGCATTTTCCATGGCACACTGGCCACGAAGCAGGAAAGAAGCCCTCCGGCTGCACCACGACATTTCCACCCCTCTCACATTACACAGGTGAGAATAAAGGGGCAATTTACTCCTTACATCTTAGGACTGACTCTGGAGCATACAGCTGTGTAACCCTCCACACTGCAGATGTGGACATCTCTGGTGGAAGTATTCCTTTTGGAGAGGCTTTAAACTTGGTCTGTTATATGCCAGAAAAATGGCTTAACCTCACAGCTACTGACTGAGAAGAAGAGAAGAAAGAGGAGTGGCAGAGGCAGTTGCATTTGCTTGATTGTTTTTGGGAAACTCATTGAAAAAAATATCCTAAATAATTTTCTGTGACACATGAAGTTTGGTTTGGGGTATGTTCTATTTTATTATTTTTCTATGATGTAGCCAGCTGTAATTAATATGGAAGACATACAGACAGACAGCACTTCAGAAATTTTCAAATCCAAAAAATAATACCTCATGCAGTAAAATCAACTGAAAACCTGTTGAATTTATGAAACATTTCTACATTGCTATATTCTCACACAGAACAAAGAGTTGCTGTACCAGATTTGGATGATAGATACCATATGTAAAGATCTGTCTACAGCCATCTTAACTTTTTTAAACTGTCCTGTCATGCCTGCTTGCTCTTTATAGTGAGATGCAGCTAGTGGATTCAATCGTTAAATGGTTTCACCAGCTGATGGCTAAGCTCAATTAGAAAACTGCCCTAGTGCCTGCAGAAATTATTTGTATGGTATATGGGACTTGATTCCAATACAGGAGTCAACTTTTGACTGAACTAACAGGCTTTAGATAGAGCATTCATGGCTGAAAGAGGATCTGGCATAAAAAATTCAAATGGAAATGGGAATGGTTAGAAATATATGAATAACCTGTGGAAAGTGTAAAATCCTTTAATAAACTGTGCCAATAATACAGATGCTGAAGTTGGAATACATTATTACTAATGAAAAGAAAAAAGTAATGCATTGAACACAATTTTCTTGTCGAGATAATTTTATAAATAATCACTATTATTTATATACTGTGAAAATTATTCTTTTTTTCTACACTTTTCACCTGCCAAAATACTCCAAGGTTGTGTCAGTATAAAACTAAAGCTTCTCACTTGGAAAACTGAGCTGAACCATGAAGGCTTTGTGCTTCAAGGGCACATTGGTATAGAAGCCTAATGCAGTACTGATGCTGAGATAAAGGCATTTGCTGAGATCATCCACCTTGGTACAATGGTATCCTATAAATAGGGAAACATGAATAATTTACTTATGTATGAAGTAGCTGATAACCCATTGCTATAGACATAAGTGGAAATATGTCTCTGATGCTATCTGTTGCTGAACATTGACTGCAATTATTATAAGATCATGGTATTGTTAAAAGCAATATTTGATATATTTTTCTAACTATAAGACCAAACACTTCAACAAAATATCTTTCTTTTCCAGAATTATTTGGTAAAATCAGCCTTTCTAAGGCACTGATGTTTATATGTATGTACGCCTATTTTGTGTATAGAATTTCCATATTATACCACCACTGAAAATTTCATCTTACTACAAACCTAGGAACAATTATTTTTCCAGGAACGTCATTTTAAATCTCAATAACAGGCAAAAAATTTTAAATCTCACTCTTACTTGGAACACTGGATGTAAAGCATTTTTCACAGTGCTTTATGTATATAACTATTAATGAACATATGCATATGGATATATGCATATATGTGTAAATTTATGCACCTATTAATTATTTAATTATAGTTTAAACCTAATGGATAAAACTTCAGATGATATAGAGATACAATCCCTACCTATGTAGGATGATGCCTTTGTAATTCACATAAATTTTAGTGCTCTGTAGTTTGTTTTTTTCTCATTTACTGAAGGTCTCAGCACCACCCTGTATAAAGAAGTCTTAGGCGTTGGTTCTCCAAGACAGGGCTACATATTTGCTCTTTCAAACTACTTTCCAACTACAACAAAGGAAGTCCTGTGCTGAAGGAGTGTACTGAATATAGATTGTGGAGGGAAAGCTAGGACCAGATGGGAGAAAGAGAAGAATGCATAGCAGCAGAGGTGACAAGAGTAAGAACTATCCATCCCTAAGCTTCTCTTTTTTTTTTGCTTCTGATCTTTGCTATGGCAGGATTTCACATGCCAGTCTTTCTGAGAAATCTGTAGCTAAACCAATATGAGTTAATGAAACCAAAATATATTGTTTCAAATATATTTTTGTCTTTAGGGATGGAGCTTTTTGATAAAAATAAATACTTATTGTCGCTGACATAATAGGTATCATTAGGAATGGAACAATAACATGAGTCTGACTGCATAGTGCTGTTGTACTAGAAAGTTTGGCGGGTTTTGGTGGTTTTTTGGTAAAAAACATTACTTAAAACTGTAAGAAAAATATCCTTTGCAGAGAACTACTAATTCCCTACTCTGGACAACAAGCAATGGGTGGCTAAGACAGATAACAAGTATCATACAATCAGATCTTCAAATTAAGCTTAATGCTCAGTTTTACTGCATCCGTAGAAATGGACAGTTGTTTTTTGGCTGTATCACAAGTGTCTTGCAAAGAGATTTAATCGGGAACAGTGTAACAGTTCTTTTGATATTTGTTACATGAACTGTAAATTCTTCCAAAAAGAGATGGAAAAACTCCCAGTGCTACTTCTCAGGAAATGGAAAATCAAGGACTGCTTGTGTCAAATAGGGGAAAGAGACAACAGCTATATACATTATAAATGAGAATTCACACTGATTATAAGTCTTAAGAATAAAACCTAGTGAAATAAAATATATATATATATACATATATATGCTTCTTAGCCCAAGAAACAGAAGTTTTTTTCTATTCTGTTCTGTTTTCTTAATTTAAAGAAGGAACTTTAAGCCAATTTTCTGTACAATAGTGAAACACGTATGTGAGTATGGATTTGTCCTGGGAAAGCCTGCTGTGGTATTAACAGCTATATTTTTAGGGAGTGATATACCCAAAAGAATTTTTAAACATCACTAAAAACCAGTCATATGCCCTTTGGCATGACAGCATCAAAAATGTATTTCTAATCTACAGTAGTGCTAAGCCAGATTCCTGGACTTAAGCCAAATGTTTTAGGTGTTTTAGCTCAATGTGTCTTCATATTATTGGCTATTTTATTCTACATCTTGTGTAACAGGGAAAAAATATGTACATAAATTTACCTAGTAATAAGGAATTAAAACTGCAAAACTAACTAAATTCAAGTTGGAAATGACTGAAAAAGGGAAAAAATAGCACTTGTCATGGGCTCTACATGTATTTTTCCATTTTGCTCCTTAGTTACAAAAACAAGCTTGCCATGTAGACAGTGTTAAAAGGAAGAGGAGAAAGGTAGATGTTCTTGGACAACTGAGGAACATCTCTGCAGCATACTTGCTTCCATGCAAAATTTTTGTGCAACAAGCACAAAAAACTATGAATTGCTTTTAAAGCAGTCTTTGCTGCCAGGATGTTCTGTGATGATGAAAGTGTCATGCACCATAGTTATGATCCAAGAGGCTGGTGGTCTCGAGATTTCTGACTTCCATGGCTAGAAGAGTGATAGCAGTGAGGACAGAAAGACACTTGCAACTGTTCTTGGCTGCCATGCTATTCCAAGACTTCCTGCAGGCATTACCTTCTTGTCTCTTTGCTATGCTTCTGTCACCCATTACAATACCGCTGTTTTTCTCGAGTTTTGTAGCATGTAGTGTGAGATGCAGGAGATCAAGCAGCTGATGAGCTACAGAGGCATGGAAATTTTCAGAGCAGGAAACATGTTGCAATGTGCCACAGACAGAAAGTATTTGTTTTTCTCCAGTTGAAGTCCCACAATACATTTTCCCTATATTTATGTGCCCAGGAGAAAAATATGGCCACCAGTACATGAAACAGTATAGTTGTAAAGATTCTCTTTCCTTACTCGCTCTGGGACACTTCCTACATTAACTTCCTTTTAGAATGAATCATACTCCTAGCAAAACCAGAGTACAATGGACTTTGTTTAACTCTGCTTAAATTTGGGTAATTCTATGCAGCATTTTGGATTTTTGTTGCAGTAAGTTTTTATTCCTGTCTCATTTTTCTCAGAAACAGATGTGGCTTCTTTATATAACAATTTTTCATTATACTTCACCCTGGACAAATTTGCAGAAGCTCCATTAATTTCAGCCAGAGGAGGATAGAATATTCAAGCCTAGGCATATTTTTTTTCTTTTTCTATTCAATGCCATCCCAAATTATGTGGAATTTTAGCTGAATATAAAAGCCAATTGTCAGGTTCTTAAGACAGGAACCATGTTTCCTGTCTCATCCATAAAATACTTAACACAATGGAGATCAGTTATTCTAACTGCTCCCTGAGGAACTACCAGGAAACAAGAACTAAATAATGATATGGGTATGTTAAAAATACTTCTGCAGTCAATAAAACCACTCATGCTAACTTCAAGAATTCTTGCTCAGAAACTTTTATTTTTCATTAGAGATGAAGAATTTTCAAACTGACTATCACTTAAAATTACTGTGTATAATGCTTCTGTTTCACATTTTTTCTCTTTATTAGTCCTGTATTTTTCTGTAAATCACATTGTATATTAAGAAATAGTGCTGAAATGTTAATAAATGCCTGAGAGATTAAATACAACTTACTGTCTTTTGCCATCTCTTCTCTCCAAATTTGATGTAATTATATAGTTTCAAAAATAATCGATCAATATGATAATCCTCTAACAATTGTAAAAATTGAACTAGGACTGGCTTTCCTATGGCTATTTGAAATTGTATGTTGTGCAAAATGATTCCAACCTTCCCTCCAAATGGCTTGCTGCAGAAGATGTTTCTGATATGAATTGTGCTTGATTTACTTTTAATGGGTAGAATTTGTTGTGTGTACTGCTATGTCAGGCCATGAATAGAGGTTTAACCTTATGACATAAAATATCCTTTAAACAAAATATATACAGCCTAAAATGAAAACAGATGAGATTCCAGCTCTGAATCTAGTTTGTCAAGTGGAGAGCTCACCCTTCACCAAGTTTATCAGTATGCAACCAAAGCAACATGTATTAAAAATTTGGGATCCAAAGATCTGAAGAAAGAAAACCAATGAAAGTTCTTTCATTTACACCAACAAAAATCCAAATGCCCTGAAAGTCATGCTGATCCTGATTGAAAGACTCATGAAAGTATAACATGCGGTGGGCTTTCATTTTATAGGAAGCCTAAATCATTGGAGCTAAATCTTTTGTCTCTATGGGAAGGAACTACAAAAAGAAATATGGTTCCTTACATCCTCTGCCCTTTTATTCTTCATTTATTGCTCATACACAGAATAAGCTTCTCAACCTTTGCTCATTATTAACATATAAGTAGTGCACGTCCTGGTAACATTCAGAGAACATGAGAAAGAAAGGGGGAAAAAAAAGAAGGGAGAAAGGGAGTGATGGAGGGAGGTAAGGAGGGGAGTAGGGAGGGATGAATGGAGGGTTGAATGGAGGGAGGGAGGGAAGAATGGAGGGAGAGGGAGAGAGGGAGGGAGAGGGAGAGAGGGAGGGAGAGAGACCTAGCAGGTCTAGAACTGAAAAAAAAACCCCAACCAAAAACAAAAACAAAAAAAGCCCAACAAACAAACAACAAAAAAACCCCAAACCAAACTGCACAGATTTAAATTTGTGATGTTTTGTCAGAGGATTTAGAGTCATATAGTCCACAGGGGAAAAGTGAGAAGAAATCAGCTCTGGTTCTCAACAACTTCTCATAAACCTGAGTAATTTACTCTCTTCCAGAATCACCCCAAAATATACTCTTTGTAAACAAAATCCAAAAGACATCTTTAGGCCAGTTGCTGTTGTAGATAAATTGAGACAGATTAAGAATTTATCCAAACCCAAATGTGGTCCTACTCTTAAAAGGCTCTCAGCCTCCTAGCCTTACCAAATAGCAGCTCATTAATCTTCACTGCATTTCTTGCAGTAAGTCTAAGAGATTACATAGCACACATAATGCTATGTGAAAAGCAACTATCTATATCAGAGATAAAATGGGAAATCAAGTTTCTATTACCCTTGGTATCCAGGGGAAAAAACTGTGGTTTCTTTACCTAATTCTAAATGTACCTATATCTTTATTTGTATCATAATAACACCTTTGATTATATTTCCTTGAATTTCATCTAACTTTTCCATAGAAATAACTTTACCAATATCTGAATATATTAGGGGGGGAGGGGATTAATTAAGCATTTAAAATTTTATTGACTGTTATAAGAACTAATTTACCTTCAAAACTGTTAATAAAATTAGAGAACAATGTTGTAACCAAAGTCTTATTTATTATTCAGACTGAAATACATTTGTTTCCTTCTTCTTTTTTTGCTTATGAAAGAGATTTTTTTTGGTTTATTTTGTGTCCCATTTAAAAATGTACCTAAATGAGAAGTCTCAAAGTTTGCCATGTAAAGACAAAATAATTTTCTGTCAAGCTTAACAAATATCCATTAGACTCAGAATAGTTTCAATTTTTTCTCATTTCAACACAAAAAGCTCTACTGTTGTGGGTTTATCACATAAATTCATGGACTATTAGTTTCTGAAATCAGAATATATGATATGGTAATTCATATAATAATTACAGAAATCTATAGAGACACAAAAAGTGTATGAAACTAATCATTGATATTGATTTCGGGGTAAGGGGAGAGAATAATTAAAGAAAGCATTTAATCTTCTCAAGTTTGAGTCTAGCAAAGCAAAAAAATCCCTGTCAGTAAAGAAATATTTAGCAAGAATATTTTGATTTTAACAATTGGTTAATTTGCAGCAATATCTATCAGATTGGTAGATATTCTTGCAATGATTGCAGGAAAGTGAGTAAATAGCATATGAAAAGGCTCTCAACTTTAAAAGCTCTAGAAAACTTTGCAATGCTATATTAAAACATTGATTCTTCATAATTTTTCTCACACTTTCATCATCAGAGTCTAGAATCTGCAATGACATGATTTTTAAGACTCTAGCTTTAATGGCAAATTGATGCTGATGTTGAAAACTCAGAGACAGATATAATTTCTATAAGTTGTCACCTTGCTTTCTCTCTTTTTCTTAATCAATCACTGTTTATTGGCAAGTTGTTCAGATACTGTATAAAAAGACATCCAGCTCAAAAGTTTTATGGGAGCTTGTCTGTCCATGAATTTATTTTAAACTCCAACCTTCTCTGTTGTGGGAAAAATTGATGCATGTAGGTTTGCACATATTTAATGCCCATGCTACAATTTGGTGTATTTGTCTGACATCTTCAAAGAGAAAATCCTCTTGCAACATCTCAGTTTAGTTACTTTTTTTGTTTTGGAATGATTTACCTTATTTGGGAAATCTCGAATTACTGTACGAAATTACTCATATTTGAGTACATAAATTCAAAAACAAGAGTGCCTGTTCTTGAAAAATCTGGATAGTTCTATTAGACTCTTTTTTCCCTGTACCATGAGAACATTGTAGGATCAAATAATTTCCTTTCAGGACATGCAGTTCCACCAAGATAAGTTCTACTGTTAATCATCAGCACAAAACAGAAGTGGATATGAATCACTGAATTAAATCTTATTAAATCCTAAGAGCTTTTCTTCCAATAACACCTACTGCAATTCTTAATGCCTAATCCAAAAGAAATAGAATAATTGAATTGGTTTAGAGTGTCAGATACTTTGAAACTATCTAAACATCGCTAGCCCTGTCAAGATTTTGAAATTCAAGAGGTATCCGATTTCCCTTGGGATAAAAACTTTAAAAATAAGTTTGCCTGCCAATTTGTTTTTAATTGCTTTTGTCTTTGTGGACAGTTTAAAGTGCATAGCTTATAAACTGGTTTCACAAATTGGAAATCACAGATGTCCATAATGGTCATATACATAATTTTATGCAGTATAAAAGAAAAAGATCAAGTATTTTAATTTGATAGTAATATTTATTGCACTTGCAAAGAAAATTATGTCAAGCAGATGACTACAGCAGGCAGAGAACTGAACTCAATCTCCCACAAAGTGTTCTTTTTGTTCTAAACCATCAATAAACTAAAAGGAGAAACTACTATGTAAAAAATTTACTTTCCCTTTTTTATTTTGCAGTAGATCACTTTATTTAATGGTGATACCAAAACAATTTTTTTATGTTCTGAAGAGCTCAGGGAGAGATCAAATAAACTAATTTATGTGACAAAAATATAAATGAATTGTTATCTGCCTGTGAAAGTCCACAACGATGACCAGCAATTCCCACCTTGCTACTTAGGCCTCTAACAGCCTGCAGGTAACCAAAGTTGTGCCAGAAAAAAATGTTCATGCCCGAAGTTTAGCAATGTACGTATTCAGAAGATCTGCGATCCTGGCAGAATCAAATAGGTCAGGACTCCATCCAGGCTCCAATTGCTCATGATTCACAGAACCAGTGTCACTGGCTTCAGACCCCAAAGGAGCTAAATTGATATGTACATTCTTTTCACATTTAGTACTGTCTGGTAGCATTAACAATAGGCAAAACTATTTTTATTAAAAACAGCCCCTGAAGGGAGAGTTGCTGCCTATCCTCAACAGCAGCTTAGAGGACAGCACAGATGGTCACAAAGAGCATTGTCTGAGTTCTTGGCCCCCTTTAGCCACAGAGCTAAAGCATTGACTTCAGAGATCTGCTGTAACCATTGTGGTTTACAAAACTGGAATATAGACACTTCCCATGTTCCCTTCAAACCTGTGCCAGACTTCAGTTAAAAATGTAAGTAAATTCAGTGTGTAACTTTGAAACCTAGAAGATACTGTAGTTATTTGTAAATTTCTATCAATACAAACAGCAGTCACTGGGCCCATCTCTTGTGGGGTCTGGATTTCAGATCCACATGTCCAGATTCATCTAGTTTATTATTGCTGAAACCCCTCAGCTTTTAGGCATTGAACTAAAAATAAGGGATTAAAAAGAGTAACTTACAGTAACTAACTGCACGTGAGAATAGGGTTTTTTAAAATTTTATGCCTTTAACAAGGAATTTCTTGGTCAGAAGTAAGGAAGAAACTGATATATAGTAACGAAAGAGTAAAACCTCTGATGCACTATTTCTTAATGCATTTCCTAATTGGGAATATCTGATTTACGTGGCATAAACATCAGTGGAGTATCATTTGCACAGGTTAATCATACAAATATTGTAGCAATGAACCTGGATCTCTGCTTCAAATGTCTTTTTGCTTTTATTCCTATTTCTTTGATATTATTATTACTATGATTATTAGTAATAGTAATAATAATAATATTTTTGCATTCAAGATATTCACTAGCAAACAAAATGGTCATGAAAGGATCTAGTGAAACAGTCACATATGGATATCTGAGGGAAATGGATTTGTGGTACATCATGTCAGATAATGTGTGGTCTACCCTCTGCTAGGAAATTTTTTATGATCCACTTCTACACTGTAGGTATCTAGAGCTGAACCAGTCTTCAAGACTCCTTTCTTAGCCCAAGAAGATAAATAGTCCCATTAACAGTCAGATTCTTCTCATTTTACCCAAGAAGATAAATAGTCCCATTAACAGTCAGATTCTTCTCATTTTGCTGCTGATGTCTACATTAAGGCAGAAGAATTGCACTGCAAAGCTCACCTGTTTCTCATGAGCAACTTTAATTTGAATCATCCTGGAACGATAAGATCATTGCAGATGACTATGACCCCCGTCATCTACTTTGTCTCACAGATGTATAAAAGCATATTGGTATATTCCATGCAAAAGTCTTTGTAGTGTCTTAGTTCTAATGCAATTTAATCCTCTCACTGAAAATAATGTATCTTCTTCAGACAGCTTGTAGCCAAGCAATGAGGTGAAATTTGTACAGTATTTATACCTATGAATCTAAGGAGCTTCTTTCATATGTCATCTTCAACTTGTCCTTATCTGAAATTAAAATAGCATATGAGCATTGACTGCTTACTCTTGTGCTGAGGTTTTAAGGTCTTACCAACTACCCTCTGCTGTTGGCAGATAATATTGTTCAGTACATTTTTCTCTCTCAGTGTTCAGCAACTTACGGCACGGGCTGGTAACCTTGGGAGTGCTTTCTCTCACAACCAAATATTCCATGTATTGTTATAAACAGGCTGCAAACTTCAGTGTGAGAAAACATATCCTTCCAGCATCTATGTTGTTAACATAGGACATCATAAATATTTTTCTAGATTTTAAAAGACCTGGATTTGTTAACAACGCTCCTCACACTGCCTTTTTCTGTATTTTGCCTCCAGAAAGTTCTTTGACAACTAGTGAATAAAACATGTCTCTTGAAGCAGAAAATCTTAATCACCAGTATTTGCCCTGTTGGAATATTGCCACTGCAGCCAGCAGAAAAGGAAACTCTGAGCTCGTAATGGAGACGGGGGACTGGAATTATGTCTCTACTCCATGTCTTGTGATTAAAAAAAACTAATAATAAAATTTATATGCAGCATATCAGCATGCTAACATGCACAGAAGACAAAGCTGATAATCCTCAAATGAAGACTGGACCATAGAAAATCATTAATTTACACAAGATGAAGTTATTTAACCTGTAAACTAATGCCAGATGGCATAAATGCTCTCCAGAGATCACCTGTTCTTCTCTCTGCAAATCAAATGCCAAAGCAAAAATGACTGCAAGCTTTTTTACTCTCATAGATACCACTATCACTGCCCTACATCATACCATTTTTCTATTACACTATTGGATAGGGGACAAATAAATGCAATTTTCAAGTCTGAATCTCATAGTTAATTCCTGTTCTGGCAACATCAAATATTCAAACAATTGTGCAGAGATGAATAAAAAATTATCTTTGTCTCGTATGCTGACCATATCACAAAGCTGTTAAAAATCGGAAAAAACATCTGAACAAATTAATATTGATTTTTTTCATGTTCCTCTTAAAATCAAATATGCTCAGCACTTGTTGAGAGTACACTTGGGTAAAAACATGAAACAGTGAAATTCATAATTTGATTTCTTTTAGGACTTCATTTCAGCTAATTTTGAAGAAGCTGTTATAAAATAAAAAGATCCAATATTACATGATACAGGCACAAAGAACTATAATTTCTTTTCTCATTCCATCGTCACTGAGGAATAACTTCATTAAGATATAAGTATTATGATTTGACTTGGTTAATCTGGTTAAATGTTGGTGACTGCAATGTTAAAATCACCTGAGGCCACTCACTGTTGGCAAAGAGCTGATCCGTGTGAAAGCTGAGGTATAATTTACCTCTTTCTAAATTAAATCACTACATCTGGGCAATGGACTTTAGACTAAACTTCAGTGAATATGTTGATTAGACCTCTGTTATCTATAATGGAAACTAAATCCAAATGGAGGAAACTACATTATGATACCTAGGTTTGAGTGAAATGAATCCCACCCACAGGTGAATCTGAATTCAGAAGAATATATCTTTCCGTGTCAGGAGAAAGTAATTAAAATATTGCATTATAGCAACCTCGTATTGCTTCCCTATTTCAGCATTTATATATTTCTTGCTACTGTTTTCAAAAATGTCTTAGAGAAGATAATATTAGGAGCCAAATACAGGCAGCATAACAAAATTCTTGATTTTATGAAGGTCTAATCCTGCAAAGCGCATGCATATCTGAACCCTTCCAGGGACATTCACTGGGGTTTTTTTTCCAGCTTTGAAGATCAATCCACTTCTGCTTGAGTCTCTTAACTAGGGATTTATTTATCCTTCCTAATTTTAGCCAGTCAAGTATAAAATTTTTGGACATAAATCCTTATTTAGTTACCTAAATACCATTTTAAGCACTAAATTCAGGATTTGCTTACTGGCATCTTATGCAGTCAAGTCCAAAAACTGGTTCTTTAGTGTCCATGGAGCAGCAAACTGGAGCCAGACTTTTATGTCTACGGAACAATAAGGCAACTGCTAGAAGCTCTGGTTGTTTTCAGAGGAATAATAGCCCAGCCACCACACTAAGCCATTCTCCTTATTATTTCTTTTAACAAGCAAATGATCTTAAGTACCTGAGATTGTTATTACAGTATTTTTAAAGTGTTTGTTGAAAACTGAAATACTGTGGTGCTCTTTGGCTTTTTTTTTTTTGTTATTATTTTTCCCCTGTTAGTTTAATTGAATACAAATCCATTAGAAAACAAGAGGAATTAAGAACACAAAATGTGCCCTGACTTTAAACATCTGTTAGGGACTGTTTTATTGTGTTCCAGTGAAAAACTCTGTGGGTGTAAGGAATAGACACCTTCCACATTACTGCCCTCTTTGTTGCATTAATACCTGAAAGACTGATGAGGCTGATTCTACAGTGTGACTACAATGGTCAGATTTCTCTGTGTCCTGAGGATACTAACAACCCCCCTGGCCCTGCGCAGCCCCACCTGACTGTTCCTGTCCCCTGGAAAGACCTCTTGAACCTGCACTGTAGGGTCCACTCCTTTTCACCTCAGCTTGGCTCCTGGAGGGATCACAGACCTGGTTCATCACTCCCCATGTCAGTGGCTGCCAATGGACCCTGTTACTAGTCTAAGTCTTTGCCACCCCATGTTCAAACCCTGCAGAACTGTGATCACTGGTGAGAGCACAATCTGTGTGGGGTCACCCTTAGAGCCTTGCTTGACTCCCTCATGGGGCAGCTTCTCCTTCAGTTCTCCATCACCCTCATTATTGAGGCTTGTCTGAGATATGAGGATACACTTCTCCATATCACAAATGAATACTCCTTTGAAACTTTCAAACAATGACATTGATTAATTTTGGCATAAAAGTCATGTTTTTAATTAAAACATTTACTCATAATGATTCTGACACTTTCTGAAAAGAAAAGCAGGCAAAACAGCATTGGCCAATTTAACTATGTTCCATTATTATGGTGAAATGCAGTTACAGCTTGGGTTTCAGTTTTTACCCAGCATTCACATTAACAGAATTCACATTGGTAAACCTTGTTTCTCATAGAAATATCAGTTATTGGGTGGAGGTGTGTCCCAGTTTCCTGATCAATCAAAGCTAAGAAGACCTTGTGTATGGCAGCCCATTAATTTACAATTGATGCATCCTATTCTAAGAAATAAATCACTATCAGAAAAACAGGGGAAGTGTAGGTTGGAAAATGTTTTTCACCCACCGAGTGGCTGGGCACTGGAACAGGCTCCCCCGGGCAGTGATCACAGCACCAAGCCTGACAGAGCTCAGGAAGTGTTCGGACAATATTCTCAGGCACATGGTGTGACTCTTGGGTATGGTGCTGTGCAGGACCAGGAATTGGATTTCATGATCCTTGTGGGTCCCATCCAACTCAGCAGATTCTGTGATTATGTGAAAAGAATTTGAGGTTACCTGCAACTAATTCTTTCTTGGATGGTCAGCCTGTGAAACAGTTTGGAGGAAATCATTAACTGTTTTGAAGGAGGGCCTTGATGGCAATTAAACAGAAGAAAAGTAAGATCCACAAAGCAGCTTTACAGAACACTCAGTAAAGCAGGACAGAAGATGAAGGACCAAGAAGCAAAGGAAAAATAGCTCTTTCACTAAGCTAAGGATTTTCTGCTTCTTCATCCAAAACCTGGAGTAACCATCAAATATATAAAACATGTTGTAGGAAAACATCTGTAGACGTGTAAAATCTGATTACAGCCCGGTTAGGCTTTCATTTGTTGAATGGATATGAAAGAGTTTCCTGCATTTCTGTAAATGGGAATGAAAAAGAAAATGGAAATATCTGATGTTTTGCTTGCTATTTCAGTATACTAGTTCCTTCGGAGACCTGAGGCTGGATAATGGAGTAGGGGTTTAGTGGTTTTTAGATTTTACTCAATGGGAGAAACTTTAAAGACATGGTGTTATTCTTTCCTTGGTGTGCTGGTTTAAAGGTAAACTGGCAGGAGAAATGAACCCGACTCAAAAGAGATTATAAATCAGAGTTACAATTTTATAAAAATATTACAATAAACTCAATGATACAAATTAAAATTGGTTTTAACCCACAAAACCCAGTACTCTGGGGTACAAATATAATGGTGTTCCTTAGCCTCTGTGCTGAGACCCACATGGTCCCCCCGAATCCAAATTAAAAAGAAAGGAAAATCCTGTTGTTGAGGATGATGGTCACAGTCTGGTTGAGAGTGGTAGTCGCAGTCCTGTCAAGGTTCTGGTCCTCCTCTGGAGCTGATAAGTGGTACCAGAAGTCCCCAAACCCCAAAATTCAGGTGGGAATGCCCAGTACCTCCTCCAGGGTCAGGAGTTTCACAACAGGTGATTTATTCTGTGAGTCATGGGATAGTCCTGGAATCCTTGATGGCTCATTAACAGACACGACTCCTCAGTCTGGATGTGAAGGTGCTAATGCCTCCCTGGAGGCGAGTTGTCACACCTGAGTCATTGGTGTGAAGACAGGAACACTTCCCTGTCTCACAGGGTTCTCTAACACCCAGCCTGTAGCCTGAGGTGACAGGTGTGCCCTGGACAGCTGGTGCTTATGGTCCATTGTTAACAGTTCATCAGGAATTATCCAGAGGGTGTAGAATACGCAGTTTTGGTTACACCCACAGAGTGATAAGCTGGTCCCAGCTACTCTAACTAGGACACTTAGTCACCATTGAAACTAAGCTAATATATTTATTAAGTATTGCTTAAAACAGAACCATATCTATAGCAATTGTTTTTCTATAGATTTTCTCTTCATTAGGGAGCTATTCTAGCTTTTCTGCTGCATTCCTCACCCTCTAAACCTATACATTTACTCTGCCTTATTCTGAGCAGAAGTCTAATAGCAATACAGGACACAGTCTTGTCTGCAAGGTAAGTATGTTAACTTTGGTGGGAAAAAAATTGAAAAAATATGAAAGGAAACTGAACAAGAAAACAAAAAAAGTTTTTGCCTTTGTTCAAATTTATACATAATAATATGTTTAGAAAGTAAGTGCAATTTGTAAACAAGACTCTAAAGAGACATTTAGATAGTGGCAGAGATTAATTCAAAGAAATCAGATTTTCAATTATCCTGTAGAATAATATCAGCATCCTCCTATTATAGGTAGTATTTCTTTCTAATTTTCTCACACTGATTAAGTGTTACATACAGATCTCATCAATTATTAAACACAGACCGACTGCAGTTGGTAACCTGCACTAGTTGGGTCTTTAATGACAAATTAAAACTGTCTGATTGTGTTCAAACTGAATTGAACTCTGTTCTTGGATCTTATTGCCCTGTTAAACCGAATGTTTGAAGACCGTTGGATCTATCTCCAGTTTAACCAATAACAGGTTGATGTGATAAATTGTGACAACATCTAAGAGCAACTGGTCTTCAAATCATTAACCATGTGAGTGAGTAATTGCTGAACATAATTTTGGAAATAAAAACTCAGTATTTGCTGTCGCTGGTTTGGAGACTGCATCCTATCTACTGTGCTGGTATTTTATTTATGGTAATAGAATCTAAGCATATCAAAGACACCAATGCATTTCATTAGGACTGCTCTTTTTTATTAGAGATTGTAATAATTCTTGGGAGATTTTGATTTTTCATTTTGGTTTGGGGTTTATTTTATTTGTTTGTTATTTATTTTTTTCTTAAGGAATTTGGAGAAAGAATGTTTAAAAAACTCTCCAAAATTATACAGGAAACCTCTCCAGGCTTGATAAGATATATCCCTTCATATTATGTCATTCATTTATCTTATAACAAATCTATTCACCTTTGCAGTTACTGTAGAATTGTTAAAGAGTGAGAGCAAGATTTAAGAAAAAATACACACACCTCAATCTTAATTATGTTTCTAATTCTGCTTTTTCTGCTCCTACTATATTTTCTACTGGTTTTTTTTCTTCTACTGCCAAAGAAAAGGATGAAACCAAGAGGGACACTTTTAAATGAATATGTAAATCCTNTTTTGTTAAATACTTTAATAGGAATAGAATTAGGCAACTAGTTAGTATTTTTTAAAAAATTTAACTTACATCCTTCATTAACTGTACAGTGATCTTGATGAGAAAAAGTACTAAAACATAAGCCTACTTTAAAAAAAAAAACCTCAAAACAACAACCAAAACCAAAAAGGAAAAAAAAAGTCACACAGCAACAACAAAAAAAAAAATCTCAAGATCTTCATAACAGAAATTCACATACCAGAGTTAAACTTCATTTTGCAGAGCTTTTACACTGTATAAAAGGAAATTATCAATGTTTGGAAATATTCACACATTCCAACTGAAATGGTCTTTGAAAGGTATGTTGTTTTAATGGCCAACATGGAATGAACAGCCATTATTCCAAGGTGATAATTCAGTGATATTATTTGTCCTGCTGTAGAATTCTTTCATGCCTAACAATATGTCACAAAACATAGTCTTGATATTTGAATCTGTATTTTCTCAATAAATGCACAGTTAAAGTTCTTTGTGCTTGCTGTCCTGTTCCATTATGGACTCTCAAAATATACCTCTATCCTTATATCTCTGTCATATATTTTCTCAGGAATTTCAAATGTCTAATAATTTCATGTCTTCTCAGAAATATTCTGAAATTCTCATTTAAATATCAGAAATGTAACATAAAATTATGGCTTTCTGAAGCTATTTATTTTTTTAAAAATACTTCATACCTATACATTACAGAATTCGTTTAGATTTTGATTAGTTTTTGTTGTTTCTTATTGCTATTATTTTGTTGTTTCTTATTGCAATTATTGTTTTCCTCAACTAAAAGACTTAGAAATTTCATTTCATTAGAATATCGAATAACTATTGGCTTCATTCTATACTACTTTAAGGAATAAAATGCCTTCAAGTTTGTTGATGTGTGTAAGGCAAGAGTAATAGGGCAGTAGTCACCAGAATTTTAACAGTCTCAAGAAAGAACAAAAGGAAATTAATCTTTTTTTTACAGAATTGTTGTAAGAAACAAACAAAATTCCCCTGTACTTCCTCCCATATTTTTTATTTCATAAAACTGAAAACCTTTTTCTGATTCTACTTACTCATAGCTTTCAGGCTCATTGAGGTTAAATTGCTTTTAAGTCACTGAAACTGCATTGGTCATGGATTTGTATCCTTGTATCTCTTGATTTAATGTGTTGCCATTCTATAACAGTCTCTGCTAATCTAAAAAGAAACTATTTCAGAAAATACTTAAATAATATATTCTTCTTGAAAATAAACTCTCTGTTAGAACATATTCATGTACACATTTTACAGTTGTTAGTAGTGTGTTAAAACTGTCCCTTGTATGTATTCATAAAAATTCAGTATCTTTATTTCTCTTGGAATTACATTTGAACAAAACCCAGCAATGTTAACATCCATTGTGGTCACATACAAATAAATTCTGGGTACTTTTATTTTCAGTAAATGTAATTTGGAAGTCTTAATGATAATTTAGGAACTAGCATGGGTTATATATACTACCTGCTAATTGCTTACTTTGAGATTTCTATTTTTTCTCTCACATTTTGCCCCAGTCATCTTTACCATAGCAGGAAAATCTACAATTCAAAAGTACATCATGATTTCAAATACAATTCCCTGAGGAAAATTTATCACACAGACTTATGGAAAAAAAAAATCTTCCTCCAAACAACATTTTTTTTCTTTTTGTTTTTAAACTTATACATGCATTTATATTATAAAAAATGACAACAAACCTAGAAAATAACTAGAGGCACAAAGTTTTATTGTTGTAAATAGCACCAGTCTATTTTCCCCCTTGTTTGTTTTGAGACATTGATCTTCACCTGTACTGTCTTCTATTTCTTTGCTCAAGCTCTGGTGCTTTTGTTAGCTTTTTTTGTTATTCCCTCGACACTGATTTTTCCTTTAACTCTGTTTTTTTCTTTGCTAGACT
>VWZD01006977.1:4810-18491 GCA_013396695.1 Sakesphorus luctuosus
TGTGGACAATAGGTAGACTAAATAGATTGTATTACTGAATCTAAAGAACAACATTCAATTGAACAAAAACTAAATTTTCGAGAAATATGATGATTGGTTATAGAAATGTGATTAACTCATTACTTGTAATACCACCATTAGAAAAACCACTTGTAATACAATTACAGTAAATGAAGCTAAATTATTGTATATTTAAAGGTTTGGAAGCACTGTAGGTCTTGTTAATTAACCAGGTCTTTTTGCAATAAATTCATCTCTACCATGTTGTAAAAAGATAGAAAACTGTACTTTTCAAAAAAAAAAAAAATTCTGATTTTAAGTTTATTTAGAAAATCAGAATATTAGGAGAATTTTAGAAGAATTTTAGTGTATAAAGACAATAAAATTATCTTGCAAATGGTAAATCCTTATTAGACTTTTTTAATATCTCATAGTATAAAAATAAGAACGAAACTGTCTCAACTGAAGGCTAAAACTATGCCAAATATACCACATTCAAAATAAATCAATCTTAAAATAGATTTTATTATTTATCTGCCTGAATGTATTTACACAGTGCAGAAAACTGACTGTACCAGTTTGCTTTGCACCTTGAAGACAGCAATGCATGACTTCAGTCAGTTTAAATTTGTAAAGGTGATTTGCATTCAGATCTTGTAGCTGAATAATTTCTGCTCATGCAAATGACAGGAGCTACCATAAATATTTTAAAATGTGGCTCTTAGTAGTCCATTACAATAATTGCATACCCAACCAGTCCAAGAAATTACCCTTCCTAATTTTCTGCCTAAAGAGCACTGTTATAAATTCCCCAGAAAGGCAGAAGGTCATGATGGCCTGTAGCAACTCTGTGCTACTGTCTAGCAACAGCATCGAAAATCAACCTATACAATTCTTTGAGAAGGATACTGGGTCTTGGAGATGAACCAAAAGGTAAACATAGGTAAGAAATTTAGCCATACAAAAATCTGCTATGCCACAGAGTTTTGAAGACAAAGGAAGGCACCAAGGCATGAAAGGGTGTAGTGAGAACTGAAAATCCTCAATATAAGGGAATTGAAGACCACAAAATGCTCCAGCATAATAAAATATATGGGAAGATGTTCATCAATTTGGGTCCCTGTTGGTAAGTGTAGGGGACAAAGAATGCAAGGGGGTAGTTAATTTTAGGGTTATCTGCCACTAATATGAAAGCAAACAAAGAACTAGAAAGGGAGGGAAGAATACAAGTGGCTTAAGTAATTTCATAGTGAAAAGAATGCGTACAGGAGGAAGAAGTAACCTTTCCAGGAGCTGTTGGAAACTAAATTGCTTTTCAGCTTCCGCTGAGAACAGAAGAAAATCTCTCTAGACAGTTTGGCAATAGTTAGGGTTAAAACATACTGCTTAACTGCCAGACTAACTCCAGCATTGTATCAAAGGAGGCCACACCAGATCCAGCTGCTAATGAGAAATACTTTTATTTCAAACAAGCCATCTCTGGATTTAGCTGATTTCCAAGCTACTACAAGAGAGGGGGTTGATACCCTTCTTCACCCTCCATACTCCACATGCCAACTCTTATGCCCATCTGATAGCACAGCAAAAAAATATTTGAACCCAAACCCAGACTAAGGTTTCTTTCATCTTCCGACTCCCCACCCCCACTCTGTGACAGAAGGAAACAGGTAGCGTCATCCTGTTACAGTGAGAGGGGTTAGCATTCCGTTTCACAAAATTCCCCCAAAAACTTCTTTCAAGTCATGGGGAGGAGAGAAAGTTAAAAAGAGTACCTGAATTTCTCTTATTTTGGTTGGCAATGAAACATTAATCCTTCTGGAGCCTTCTCAAGGCACTGGTCTGGCAAAGCCTGTCCACAGGCAAATGAAAAACGGTGATCTGTATCAGAGAGCTATCTCTGAATGCTATGAGCAACTGTCTCTGCTTGCTACTGGCTACAGAGAAGGGTACGCATTAGCTGATAGCATTAGCTGCATGGATCACTTACTTTTGACCTTGACAATAGTAATTTTCACCAGTTTCCATGTGTATTTCTAAAAAAAGTTGATTTGCTTCATTGCTTCTAAATCCTTTATAATACACACATCTCAACGGTGTGATGAAAACCTTTAGTTTTTCCAGCACTATTGTCTACTTCTTTCTATTTCAGTATAATAAAGACAATTTTTTTTCTTTTGCAAATTAACAGTGCATTTGAATTCTGCAGGTGTTTTTCCTGTATGCCCTAATATCTGTCTGAATCAGGCATAATAAAATTGCTCTTGATGGGGAAAAAGATCACTTAGCCTGTGCAAATATGGTCAATTTCCTATAGCTGTATGATAGACCTTTTTTTTAACTGATGTGACTGTATCGACCATTTTACTGCCTACTTTTTTTTTTTTTTTTTTTTTTTGGTGGTCAAAAAGCTGAAGNNNTTGGTGACAAATAGCATGAAGTTATACTGATTCATTTTTGGTAGAGAGACACTATCAAGGCTGTGTAGTCCTACTTTGAAAGTTATCCTTTACTGTATCTATGCATTAGCATTTTTTCCGCAAGTGATTTCTGAAAGAATGCTTTCCTCTAATGCCTTTTTTCTACCTTTATTTAATGTACTGATGAAAGTCTCTAAGATTATTGTTACCCTAAATGCTTTCTTTTTCAATTGCAATGTCAGCTCTTCTAAGTGTACAAAACATCTTCTATATACCCATACTGGGTATACCCTACAGGGAATGCTTTCCCATTCGTGTCTTTTCTATTTCTGTACTTAAAACTGACTGAAAGAGGCAAATTTATAACTGTGTGTTTATGACTAGAGACAGCTAATAGGTCAAAAATGGCTACTGCTACAATGTACTGTTTGGAAGGATAGTTTAACTTCTGGGAATGATGCAGGTATGGGAATTAGTGTAATCAGGACAGTGTGGATGTTTATCTTCAGTGTTAAAAGCCAACAGGCAGAACTCTTCAGGCTAAGCACTCCACAGGTCAATGATAGAAGGCTCCACAAGCAGAGCCTCAGGAGTCTTGTGAGGATAGATGAGCATCACAACCAGGTTTGCATTTTTTTTTGCATTTTTTGTGGAGCATGTGGCTCAGGACACTTGAACTGTTCTGAAAAAGATCTCTAGAGGACTACAGATCTAGGCCAAGTGAAAGTGGAAAGGGATAATTTAATACCATGATACCAAACTGATTTGTGAGGAATTTCTGGTATGCTCAAAAAATGGTGGAGTTTATTCAAGAAAACCTGTGTTTCAGAGAGGATTCCGAATTTGGGCTGCCTGTTACAGGTTGGTCTCATATGTATACTGAGTGGGTAATGTGGGACAAAAAAGTCCTCTTTAACTTTCCAGAAGGTCAAGAAATTAAATATATGTTATCTCTGGCAGAATGCCAGGGAATCCTCATGATAGAAGCCAAGCTTTCTGTATCATGTAAAATGCTGTTGCTATGGCTTTAAATTCCTTTCTGACCTAAAATCTCCTGCAGGCTTGGTAGAAGGAGAAAAACCTTATTTCCTTGGTGCTTTTTTTCTTTTATTTTTTTTTTTATCTTAAAGATCTGTACTTTGAAGAAAAAAATAGAAAATAATAAAAGTTTTTGGAGTTGTTTGTTTTTTTCTTTTAAAGAACATAATAAGAGATAGGAAAAAGTAAAAAAATCCAAACAAACAAGAAAAAAATCCCAACAAGATAATCTCCATTTCTGCAAGGAAATACAGTTTTGCAAACATGCAACAGAACCTTGGAATTTTCAGCAGAATTCAGATTTATTTGAATCAGGAAATTTGTTTCTCTCCAAAATATCAATATTTTACACAGAAATTTTCAATAATTTAATAACTGTGTTCGTTCAAGCCTGTCAGATGTTTATGCAGACTTTGAAATCAAATGCAAATTATGAAATCTGAATAAATTTAACCAGGGCAAGTGTCGGATTCTGCAATTGAGATGAGCCAACCCTGTATGTACACACAGACAAGGGAAGCTGACCAGCTGCACAGGAAGGGACCTGGGGGTCCTGTCAATGGCAAGTTGAATATGAGTCAGCAGTGCCTTGGTATCCAGGAGTGCCAACCATGTTCTGGGGGGCAGCAGGCAAAGCATCGCCAGCTGGTCGAGGGAGGGGATTGTTGCTCTCTGCTCTGCACTGGGGCAGCCTCACCTTAAATATTGTGTGCAGTTTTGGACGCCACAATATAAGAAAGATATTAAGCTATAAGAGAGCATCCAAAAGAGGGCAATGAAGATGGTGAAGGGTCTGAAGGCCATACAGATTGCAGCTGAGGTCACTTGGTCTGTTCATTCTGGATAAGAGGAGTCTGAAGGGAGAACTCATTGAAGCCTACAACTTCCTCATGAGGTGAAGAGAAAGGCAGGAACTGATCTCTTCTGTGTGGTGATCAGTGACAGTACCAAAGGAAATGGCATAAAGCTGTGTCAAGGGATCTTTTGATTAAATATTAGAAAAGGTTCTTCACTCAGACAGTGGTTGGGCTCTGGAATAACTCCCCACAGAAGTGGTGATGGCACCAAGCAGTGACAGAGCTGCTGAGAAGTGTTTGAACAGTCTCAGGTAATGGTATGGATTCTGGGATCAGTCCTGTGTGTGCAGGGATAGGAATTGGATGATCCTTGTGGATCTCTTCCAACTCAGAATTTTCACACGAAATGGTATAATCTATCAAGATTTGTCTTTGAAATCTGACTTGTGAAGTTTTCAGCAATTCATGTATAAAACACATGTGCTGTTAGGAATGGCATATTCTATTTGCCAAGTAATTTGATCTTGTTTTTATGGTTTCATGATTGGTCCTGTTCTTCATGCAGTACTGGCTAAGACTTATCTGATCTGTCTTATTCTATGTTAATATTTAGTGCTTGTATGTTGGTACTACCCATAGTTTAAGAAGCAGTCATATCACCACTGCAGATACAGAGGGCATAAACAGGTAAACAGGTAAACTAATGCTTTTGTTTCATGAACTCCATAAAAAAACTGTTGAAGAAACTATGGCTTTCATTAGGAGCAGGGTTCTTTCAGGATCTTCACTTACTGGCACTGCTTAAAGCTGAAATCAGTAAGGGAGTTTTCTTCCTATCCTCCTACCCACTTCATTTTCCATCACTATGATCAATGAGGCAACAGCATGCAGATAAACTTGGGAAGAAGACAGTCAGGGAAACAAACAAAAGAAAGAGGGCTGCTAACTTTTTTCCCCAACCCTGATTTCTGTTTTTTGTTTGTTTGTTTTGCTAAGTATGGGTTTAATTTTTTTTTGTCACTTTAACTTTGGAAATACCTTTTGTTTTTAGATCTGGAATCAACTTTCAATTCTCTTTGAAGAACTAAACACAGTACAATACATTTATCTTGGAGGAATGAAATACTTTCTTTGTGATAATGACACATACCCTGAAATCATAAGATGACCTATGGAAAGATGAAAAGATTTGCCTCTCTATTTCATGCAATTTTTCTTGGCCTAATTAATGGTGAGGTTTCACAAATTGTCAGAGATGATCCAACAAATCACAGCTGTCAAAGGCCTCCCTTTTCTCTTTCATGTACTCTGCCAGCTGCCTTATGACACCAAGCTCCATGTGGGTATTTTTTTCCATGCAGTGATTTCAGTGCTCATTTGACTACTCAGTGTATTGAGTCATCTTGCTGAATTGTCAGGATGTTAACCTGACAAGAAAGACAATTTGCTTTATTGGAGGCTCTTGAGTCTTATTTTCCCTACCAGAGAACTGAGAGAAGTTCCAGAGCTGGTCCATGTGGCATCACAAGGGTCTAAGATGTACCTGTGTCATTGAGAAATTATACTCATGTAGTTGCAGCAGGAAAACTTCACTTGCATGGTTTTCTTTTCTTTTCTTTTCTTTTCTTTTCTTTTCTTTTCTTTTCTTTTCTTTTCTTTTCTTTTCTTTTCTTTTCTTTTCTTTTCTTTTCTTTTCTTTTCTTTTCTTTTCTTTTCTTTTCTTGTCTTTTTTTTTTCATGGTGTGTTGTTTTTTTGTTTGTTTCATTGGTGGGGGGAAAGGGAGGTTGTGGTTTGTTTTTGTTGTTGTTTGGGGACTTTTGTTTTGTTTTTCTGTCCAGTAAATTTCATACAATGTTCCTAACTACCTCTTTCGGCTGATTTCTTGAACAAAGCTGGTAAGAACGTACTGTAGAAATAGCAACACATTTAATTCTTTGGGAGACAGGAATTTAATCGTTAAAGCATGCCAATCATATGTTTTACTCGTAAGTGTCACAAAATGAAAAAGAATAAATATCAGCTTGCATGGAAGTAGAAAAAATATGGCAGATTATTTCCAACTCTTAATATAATACAGAAAAGGTAGATATCTTCTTATCATACTATTGTATTAATTACTTACCAGTGGTTTTTTTGTGTGAGATATCTTTATTTCCGGAATAAAGCAGTTTGGCTACAAGGCCAATTGCTCTTCAGTACTTCTTTACTGTGAGTCTGTACTATACTGTGCTATTGTATCATCAGATTTCCAGGACAAGGACTTTTTGTTTTGACACCTTTCTCATATTATTTAGTGCTGTGTATGCTAGAATATATAAATAGCAGGTTCTGGCTATATAAATAGCAGGTGACTCTGTGTGTGCATATGCGCATGGCAGATGGAGAAAAGAGTAGGAGAGATGAGGAAAAAGAAAATGGGAGAGGGAGGGTGCAGAGGGAATGGAAGAAGAGAAAGGATACACCCAGACAATAGCTAAAAAAACAACAGCATGCTCCAAACCAGTGTGCTAATATTTTGCTACCTGACTTGGCCATATGTAAATTGGACACAATATTTACTGGTGATTAATTTTCATTTGAAAAGAAGACTGCAGGTTTTGAGCTATCTAAGAGCTCAATTTTTTATAATGCTGTGTGCTGAGAAGGAATGAAAAATAAATTTAAATGCCAAAAATGCAGAAAGCAGCCAGCCTTTACCCACCAAAATTGACATGCTGTTACTTCTGTGGAGAAAACATATTCAAATCTACATGCTGCTTTTAATGGACCCTGAGATATTTGCTGCAAGCATGGGTATTGGATGAAGTGCTGATTAAACGAAAACTGACCATCACAGAGCTGCTGATTAAAGGCCTTTTTACTCTTACTGGGTTGGTCTAATTTAACACTCTGTATTTTGGAGCCACCTTGATAGTCCATTTCTCTAGCAGCAGTATACTACATGTAAATAGCTAAGTTCAGCTTTGTGACTGGACTGTAAAGAAATTACCCTATCCTGTTAGCCACCTGAATACTATATGAATGCTAGCATAAGACTGAGAAAACCACGACATCTTCCCTTACTGTTGGCTTTCAGGGAAAGGATATTCTCACTTTGTATCATTTGATTACTCAGAGTTTTTGTTTTGATGCTGAAGACTTTGAAAGTAAAATAAAGAACTCTTGTCTCTCATTGTCTCTGTGACTCTGCAATAGAGTATGATAATGCAACAAGACACGGTAAGGGACAGAGGTAATACCTGTAAGGAAGAAGGCATTACATGAGTTGTTAAAATTATAAGGCTATTGTGGGTTTTTTTAAATTTCTGTAATATTTACATATACTTGTACCTCAGACCATTGACATATAACAATTGCTTGTATATTGACATAATATTGGTTTAGTAGTGTAAATCACAGGTTGTATAATGAAATTAGTATTGAATCAACTGAAAACTATTCATTAGTACTCTAGTAATAGCATATCTAGGGTCAACCTTAAGAAAACAGTAAAAGACAGAATAAAAATTGAAGAAAATCAAAACAGTTTTGTACCTGGAAGTAACTGGTGTTAGTGGAAATCTCCTTTTAGTATAAGGTTAGTGTGTTTATGCAGGGGTTTGAGATTTTTGTTTGTTTGTTTTTTCCTACTTTTCTAGCTATGAGAGTGAATTTTACTCAACAAGACGCAGACATTGCTTTAGGATTTGTTCCAACCCAGTTGTTGCCCTAAAGTTGAGGTGTGTCACCCATAAACATGAAAACCTCTTGCAGTGATTGGCAGAGAGGGTGGATGATTTGGTACATCTCATTGTTTCTCCAATTTCAGACCACCTATAAAGAATACAATAGTAAGTATACGTAAGTGGAAAAGAGAAGAATTGAGGGAAGCACATGGGAAGAATACTCTGATGCACAAGCTCAGAGATGAAGTTAACAAAAGATTCAAAATGAACAAGTTGTCCATTTTGCAGCTGACAGAGGTGATGTTCTTGTTCTTGAAAGAAATGCTACAAAGCACTAGTATCTGTCTTTCTTCTTGTAATCAGTTTCCAAACTCTTCTCTGAATTACAGACATCAGAGAATTTTTATTGTCATTTCATTTATTGTTTGGGGTTTGTTTATTTGTTTGGTTTTTTTTTTCTTCTTCTGGCTTCCCCTTCTCTGCTCCTTCATGGATTTTTGCCTTTTGCCTCAACTGTGTCCCAGGAAAAGCACTGAGGATACTTCAGTGTGAAAATGAATCATCACATTAAATTATCTGTCATTCTGTTAAATTGCTGTAAAGAAAATAAAGGATTAACCACATATTTTTCAGTGTTGTTCATTTCCAGTAAAGTGGTTCTGCCTTGAGAAATGTATTTTTAGTGATAGGGAAAATTTACAGGACTTCTTATGGGCAGGTAGTTTTACTGGTGATGAAAACATGATGGCTTTTGTTTGAATGGATTGCATTAAAGGAAATGGGAAAGGTCTAGAAAACTAAAACAGATCTCGACTAGAAATTGTTAACCTATAAATAAGAGTATAAAGTGGGGGGATTTTTTAATTGATGCCTCCAGAACAACCATTGGAAACATGGAACAGAATAGCCATAAGATTGCATTATACATTGGTACATCAACAGCCTAAGTCCTGCCTCCCTCCTCCCTCACCTCTCCCTTTTTGGCTCATAGGAGACCTGGCCTGAAAGAGAAAGGTTACTGACTTTGCTGCAGTAAATACAGGTCAGACAGAGAACCTTCTGATAATGTTTTTTAATCTAAGAGCAAATGAGTTATCTCATCCACCTCTCTTATTCTGCTTGGGAGAAATAAGTTCAGTCCCAGCTTATGCAGGAAGAACTGAAATGCATAAATTTCTATTATAGGTTTCCCAAATACAAGGGAAACATTTAAAGAAAATTTGCATTACACAGCCTTCTACACAAAGCCTTTGCTAACTTTATATAGCCATATGTTCTTTTAGGAGGTTTACTGTTAGATCAACAGTAATACAGGGAAAAGTGCCGCTTAGCCTTCTTCACTTCACTTTTCATCCTGAAGGATCTTACAAATTCACAAGACAGACGCTGCTCTTCCCTTGTTAGTAGAGCAGTCCATACCCAACCAGAACTTGATACAACTTTCTAAAAAACTACCTTTGTTCTTGTCTCTCACTGTGGATTTTTAGTATTTCTGTTGAACTCCTGAAAGTTCAGTAGAATAAAAACATCAAAACCCAAGAATGATACAGATTATTTATTATGAGGAAAACAGAAACAAAGTTAAATGTTTAATCCTTACACATTGAAAACCAGGGAAAAAAATTTGCCCTTTTATTTCCATCTTTCTCATTTCCACTCCATTGTTTTCTCTGTTCTGCCTAGAACTGTGATAGCCAGTAAAACCTTCACTCAACATTACTATGCAGATAAATGACAATGTGAAAACTTTATTATGTGTTTCAACATTTTTAAAAATATATGTATCTATGGAAACTTGTTAAAACAACAGACAAGGTGTTGTTACAAGATGGGAGGTGAGATATAGTCCCTTCGGGCAAAAGCCTACAGTTGCTTGTGTATAGATCAGACTGCACCAAAAGCAATCTCTGATTGATTTGGTTTGGTTATTTTTCTGGATAATCATAATAGAGGTGTTTGTCTAGTAATGCAAAAGCTTTGCTTCAGTGCTGTGCCAAAAATAACTAACATTTCTTAACTGATTTCATTTTTTCTGTTGAATTAGTGCCACACGTGAATGTCATAAATCAATGCCCTGAAGTTGTAGGATATCAGGTATTTGAAAGTACAGAGCTAAGGAAAGCATTGCACCCTGTCCTTGGCTTCCTATCTGACTCCCATTTTTAACATTTCTCACAACACCACAATTGAAAAAAACCCCCAAAAAACAACAAAACCACAAAAAACCAAACCCCAAACAATATTTTAGTACGGCTAACCCTAAATCTTATTCCTTTTTTTCCAATTTACACTAAGTTAATTGCTTTACCCAATTATTCCATAATCTGGTGATATAATTTTTTGGCAATTAAATATCATATACATCAAGGGTAAGAAGCAAGTAAAATGCCAACAATATTTGCATTATATTTCCTCATTAATGTTAAAAAAATTTTCTATATATCTTATAATCTCCTATGCTCAGGTAGTCTGTTTCTTCCATTTAGATTATGGTCAGTATGGCAAATGTATTCTGTGGAAATACAGTGTTATGAAATTAGAGCACCAACTGGAATAACTATGTAACATGAATACTACAGAGATGAACTGTATTCTGAAGTCAAGGTCTGCTTCCTTTTTATTGCCGTTTGGGGTAATTTTCATCCTACATTAAAGGCAATTGCTTATCCATAATAATATCTGTAACTGGTTACAAATGCACAGCAGTAGCTTTACTGATTGTGTAACACTCCTTTGTAAGCAAATCTGTGTCTGTGATAATAGCTAACATTGTTATGGCAGTATATTCAAGTATGTAGCAGTATATTCAAGAATACAATACTCCGTTGCTAGGACTTGTCTTTCCAAATCCTTTACCTGACAAGAAGATCAGGAATTAATTCTGCTGTCTTCAGAACAGATTCAGATGTACTTCCTTTTTTGTCAAGGTACTGAAAGATCACTATTAAGCCATGTCTGGCCTCATAAACTTGGTTTGCCATCTTATAGCAAGATTTATTAATTGTCTATCTGTCTGTACATATAATAATTCTTTGTGCAGACATTTTAAGGTTGTCTGTATTTTAGTGCATACAGAATTCTAGTTCTAACCTAGGTACTACAGTCGGAAGTCCCACCCTCTGATGTTATTTGTAGTTAATTAGGATAGACCATTGACCCAGAATTTAAGAAGCAGGAATTGCCTTGCTGTTGGCTTCTTCTTCTTCATTTGATAAATGTCTGTTGTCATGGCTCAATAGGGTATGAGCTGCAGTCTGTTAATTTTGGCACTTCATATTTGCTGAGGAGGCTTGGCTTGACCTCACAAATATTCACCTAATTCCACTTAATTTATTTACTTTCATTAATTTCTTGCGTAATTTTGTGATCAACCATATGGCCATTATTAACATTAACTGGACACACAGCTGAATGCAAAATGTTCTGTTAAGTTGAAGAGGGGAAAATTCTGATTTCGGCTTTTTTCAATTAAGTTGACTGATGCATATATAGTACTAGATGGGTAGATTCAAAGAAAAAATGCTGACATAGACATAGTGTCATTAGTTTTTAAATTTAAACCTGCTGAGGTTTTTCTTTTTGGATAAGCAGATGTAATTAGTCTCAATTTGATGTAGAGACACTTGCATCTGAGGTTTTAGTTTTAAAACAGTGCTTGAACTGAAGAAACAAGAAGGGATTCATTAATAGAGGTATACTATTTTGATTAAATCCATTATTAATGTATTTTCCATCAAAATGAAGGACTTGGGGCCTAACTGTTTTTCTTTGTCACTTTCAAGTGTAAATATAAATACTTTTATAATACTCTGGAATACTAACTATGTTAATTTGAAGACCTGTGTAGCATACTTGGATGAAAGATTTCCATGTTTTGGTATTCACTCTTCTATCTTGGTGGACAATACTTTGTGTTCTTTGACAACATGTCATTGCCAGGGCAGAGAAAATGAGGTCTCTCTTGCTTCCAGCATGGAGGAAGGTCACTTTCCAGTGGAACAAAAGTGTGGCCGGGAAACCTGTCAGCCATTGTTCATTGTCTCAGGGTCTGTGGGGACCATTTTTACATGTGAATCATTCTCTCTTTTTGGATACTTTTGTTATCAATATTGTTGCTCTTACTGTTCCTTTCCTTATCTCACTGTTGTTTCCAGAAAATTGTTCTTGTCTCAACGCATGATCTTTGCCTTTAGTGCCTCCAATTCTCTCTGGCCACATTAGGAAAGGGAGTGGAAGAAAGGGGAGGGTGAGTGAGAAGTAGTGTGTTTTGTAAAATGTCTGTGGGAGAACTAGACTGGCAAGTGCCATTCCAAAACCATGACAACTACTCAGTTGTTTTACTCCTATTATATGAAGAATAATACATCTCCTTATGTATTTCCCAGGCCACTTAGAATTTATTTCCAATTAAAAAAAACACCTCCAACCCTTCTTCACATGTTTGCTAATATAAATTCTTTGAGTTTGGCATAAAATCTCATTGTTTCATTCAGAATCACTGTCATTAATGACATCTTTTTTGTGAGGGAGAGAAATGTATCAGGAAGCAACATTATCTCTTTTCTCTTGTATATTTAATTTGTGTTTATGCAATGTAATGTCTTGTTCTTTTTGCAGCAGGTGTATGCAGAAGCTTATACTTTCAATGGTCTTTGAGCAGGAACCAATAGTATTGTCTATAATTTTATTAATTGGTGGTTTTGTTCATCTCATCATTCTTAAGTTGACTTTTTGTTCATAGACTATGTGAGAAAAAGTAAATGAAACAGTGATTATAGAAATTTAAACTTTGTGGTTGAATACCATAATTTCATTTCTAAAATGCCATGCAACACAACTTGAGGCTTTTGAAATTAGCCCAGGTTCGTTTCAGCAAATGGGTCATATAGCTAAAATCTGGGTTAGACAAGATGAGGTTATATCCAAAGGTAGGTGTGAAACAGAGAGAATTAAAGATCTGAATCCTTTAAAGAAAACCCAGTGGGTTAGTAACTTACCACATCATTACCATTGTATGGGATAGATAGCAGAAGGTGATTGTCTGGTCAGTATGTTACCCTGGTGGTCTTCCAGAATTTCTTGGTTCAAACACCAATAAACTTTTAGCATTTGACACACAGCCAAATGCAAAGTTTCTGCAATCAAGACAGTGCATCATGTACAGTAAAAGGAAATTAATGTCTAAAAATGTGACAAAAATATCCTCTGCAGCTGTAGGATAACAGTAAGCTTATTCTTTTCAGAAAGGAAATATTTCTCATTTCAAGTTCAATATTTTTCATGTTTTGGACAAAAAAAAAACAAGAGTATAGCAGCCAAGTGATGAGAGGAGTTCTATTTGGACAGATTACTAGAAATTATTTTGAAGACTGTCAGGTTTAAAGTACTGAAATGCATTTAATACTGGAAATGAAGTTCTGCCTTCTGACATACTGTCAGTGATCATAAACAAGACACAGAACCAAAGGACATATAGGGAGATGAACCACTTAGTCTTGGTGAGCATCAAAAATGCTTTTTCGTGCCTTGAAAGTTCAGAATGGTGCTTTGCTTTAGAAGATTGGTAAGAATGTATACTTTACAACTGAAAGACGAGAGGAAAGGCAGCAAAAGAGGAACCCACATTACTGATTCTGTCTGGGAATATGAATTGAGAAGACACATTTTGCTCATGAAGTTAGATCTCCATCTCACTAATCTGTATCAAGCTTTTCATTCATATGGAGTTTTGCCTTCTTCTTTTGATGGTGTTGACCTTGTTCT
>VWZD01006978.1:0-36825 GCA_013396695.1 Sakesphorus luctuosus
CTCCAGCAAGACAGCAGCTACACCACGTCCGGCTTGCATCTGGGCCATGGTGGAACTGACCTAACACCTCCCACTGCTGCACACGTATCTTGTTTGTGTCATCTGGTATGAAATACTTCCTTGGTTACCCAGTCAGGCGACAGTTGTCTCCCAATCCACATAGATTGTCTGAGCCTGCTAATTTGAGGCTTAGCTAAAACCACTACAATGTCATAAATCATTGTAGCATTTTTGAGTAACAGCAATAAAGCAGAATTTCTTGGCTCTTTTCGCTCTTATTTTATATTGTCTTTGCACTAATAGTTGTCTTTCCTTGCTGTGGAAGGCTTACCTGAAGTCCCATGGTCCCTGAATTCATAGTAAGAAGGCTTCCTCCTACAACACTCCTATTTATCAATCAGCTTGATCCAGTTTTTTGGATATATTTTTATCTTGCAGTCAAGAAGAATCTAGTAAAGTTTTTGAAGATAATTTTTCTGAGGGTATTTTAGTCTCACAGAAAGAATGAATACAGCAGACAAAGTTCTATTCAAAGTGTACGGGAGAACTTAACAGTGCCGTATCATGAAGAGTAATGCATTTGTTAATGAAAGCTAATACTTGGTTTCCTATAGCACAGAAAGGTGACACTGAAAGTGTAAGTAGCCCAGTTATTAACAAAAGCTAATAATCTGTGTTGGCAACAGGGTAAACATGTTCAATAATTGCTCACATATCAAATAACCTTTCTGAAAATGTACTTAACTTCACAGCTTGAAAACAAATCTCCTCCCTGCTAATGTGGCACAAGCCTGTGATGTGCAAAGTGGAAGTCCCGTTGGCAATTGATGGTTGAGCAGACACAATTCAGCCCTGAGAGCTGAAACCATTTCAAGCTCATGGACTTAAATTAATAGAACTAAAATGACTGAACACAGCCCCTTTTCTGCCAGTATGTTGTAAAGGATCCATATACAGGTAGGAATGACAGCAACCAAGGTCTCTGGGTCTGATAAAGTTTTGTATTGTTCCAGAACAAGCAAGTTTGTCAGTGATTGTGTGAGCTGTGTACCTTACTTTCATAGCAATGTATAACTAATGAGATAAGCAATGAGCTGTGAGGAAACACGAATGAGGACTGGAAGTTTTTCTGACCACTCCAGGACTGGGAGAGCATGAGCTTAAAATCCAGGACAGGAACACAAAGCCATAGGGACTCTTCTTGACTCCAAGGGGATGATGACCTCTGCTCTGTATTGTGTGCTGTGACTCTCCTCAGTCTTCACAGGGCAGACACATACACATCCCTTCCAAACACCATGACGAGGTCTGCGGGGGATGCCAGCAGAGCTTGGCTGTGGCTGGCAGATAACTAACCCAGAAAGGCACTGCTGAAGGGTAGGTCCTTCTTCTCCCCATTCTAGCCCTCATATTGACATTCAACTTGTACCATCACTGCCCATGCAAGCCACTGGCAAGCTGACTGAGGTAGATAACAAAGAAAACATTACCAAAACACTGTCACAGTGATGGATTCTGTGGTTCCTCAGCTCTCTGAAGGGAAGCACCACTTGCTGCACATGAGCTGGGGCAGGAACAGTAACCAGAGATGGGCTGTGGAGGTGGGACTTCTCTCTCAGCAGCAATAAATGGTTATTCAACAGGCTCAGTTACACCATTAAACTGTACAGTAGCCCTTTACTGTTAAACAGTTTTCCCTTGTAAGTTACTGTCTCTGGTTTTCTCAATGGTATCTATTTGCCTTCTCTTTATTGAATGTACACAATATTTATTTTCTCAGGATTGACTGAGAATTACTTGTCAGGTTTAAACCTGGGGCTTAAACAGGTTTAAAGTCTGAGCAGTGAGTTGAGCACTGTTGAATGTTTCTCTCATTAATAAAAAACTCAGGACTTCTGTGTTACAAATATGTGAGTTGGATTCAAGGCTTTATTTTGTCTATTGACATGTCAAAAAAATACATAACTGCAAAATGTAGGAAACAAGTCTGACTTCTGGATACAGCCTATGGTGTTTTTAAAAAGGAGTAAGATGGAGCTACTAACAAGTATTTTAAACCTGTTTGTGTCAGTGTTACTAAGAAAACACCCACATGCACCCGAAGTGCAACAAACATGCACACACCAAAATATGAAAGCACATAATGAGCCCTTGAGGAACTTGCAGGGAAAATCAGTGCACAACATAATGCATGGCATTGAACCTATAAAAAGCATAAAATGATACGAGGGATGGCTGGCTTTCTGTTAAGATGTTAAAAGCATGGCTTAAAATGGTGAATCAACAATGGATTCCTATTTCCAAAGGAGGAGAGGAAGAAACATGACCAATCTTACCATTCTTGTCTGCTCTTCTTAATATCTAAACAAAGAGAAAAACAACAGGGTCACTTTTTTTTTGTATGAGTTAATAGCAAACCATGTTGCATTTAGTGTGCATTTACAATTTAAGCTCTACATCATGTTTTCACATGCATAAAATTGTAAAGTTGTTAGTGTGTCTCCATCCTTCCCTCAGAGTATTGCTTTATTTAACTCCTCCTATGCTGTGTGCAATAAACACCAAGACATAACAAGAACCACCTTCATTTCTAGTTTTTTTTATGGATTATTAGGATGATGTTTAGGCATACAACCTGATACCATATAGCTACAATGATAGTGGATTCAGGGTTGAGATAAGTGGTTTAAAGAAGCAAAGCAAGGATGATAGCTGGGAGGATGCACTGAGTATCTGAGATGGTGAGAAAGACTCATGGTTTATGGAGGTGAAGGAAGCAAAGGGATAAGCTGGGTGCCATGAAGGAATCAGACAGGGTGTTGGAGGCAGCAACATCAGATGTGTGGGAGAAAATTTGAGGATTGCTGTGATAGAAAGTAGGACCCTGATACAGGAGAAAGGGGGAGAGGGAAAGCATAGAAGTTTATAAGCTATGAAGGCAAGGATAGCATAGGGTTCTTGCTGTAAATCCTTCCCTGGAACACATCTGCCACAAAAACCGTATATGACCCCAGCTTGCCCTCTTGTGTAGGTCTGCCTTTTCTTCCCACAGTAAATGACACTTGATGGAGAAGCTACTTAAATACTTGTGTGAGATTCTGTAACTCCTCATGCAGAGTCAGAGAAGATGATTCTGGGGAGTTTTCCCACAAAGAGAGGTGGCAGAGCCTTCCAGGCCCAGCCCTGCCACCAGCAGAGGGACACAGAACCAGCCCATCTGGGACTATATGCGGGGGCACTTGCCCTGTTTTACTGCTGGTGACGTGCTGGCATGTCAACTGTCCCTGCTGGAGTCCCATTGGAGAAACCACCATATCAGTACACACTTGGAAGAAGGGATCAGGGATGAGGAATGGAACCGACAGAGGAGTCTCCTTCGGTTTCTTTGATCCCTGCTCTCTGGATGAGGTGATTTTGCTGTGGTGGGGATCACCAATTAACACTTCAGATATGAGCAACTGCCATCTGTTGTCACCCTGCTACATTTCCGAATGTAATCCCCATCACCATTTCAGCCTGAACTGCAACAGGGAGTCGTCTGGGCAACGCTGTAACAAATGTAGGCAAGGGAAGAAAGCAAATATTCCAAATATAGTTTCTATTGCTGCTATGAATATCAGTAAAGTGTTTCAAAATGGGCATATGCATTTTTGAGAGCTGACAGCAATGATAACGTTCTCTTGTTTGATAAACTGCGAGTAGTAGTTAAAGGGCTTCTCCATCACAGGCTGTAACTCTCTGCTTCTAGAGGTGAAACCAAACAAGAAACCCCAGGATCCAAGTGCCAAGCTCTGTTGAAGCATCTTTATGACTGTGTTCTGCAGGGTGAAGTTGGCGGGGAACTAACAAAGTTGTGACCCACATCCAGGACTTCACAGATAGTCTCTAAGCTGAACTTTGCATTGGACCAAGTTTACAGCACATAAATTAATGTATTTAGTCAGATGATATTTGTCCTCTCTATACACCCAAATAAATCATACACTCAATTTTCAGTTGAAGATTGAGCTATTGAAGGATTTTAAATTTTTAATCTTAAACTGGAAATTCTTTCCCAATGAGAAATAAAGACTAAATGCACAGCAAAGGAAAGATCAGTAAAAGCATCATTAGAATAAAATAAAACCTCTTTCCAAAGTCTTTAACAGGTAAAATACAGTCCTAGTTTTCTAGCAGGTTTGGCTGGATTTTTGCTTGTTCCTGGGCAGAGCTACCTGCTATGGGCATAGGCACAGGCACAAGCATGTCTAATGGGAAGTAGCACAGCGTGCTTCAGTGAGGGGATTAATACCTGCAGCATGCATAGATGACCAAGTGACATGTGTCATGGGCCCATGCTGAGCCATCCAGGCATTAAAGCCATACCAGCTTCAGATATTGGGGAAAAAAATCTTCACCATGAGGGCACAGGAACAGGTTACCCAGAGAGGAGGTGGCTGTCGCACCCCTGGAAGTTTTCAAGGCCAGGTTGGATGGGTCTCTGAGAAACCTGATCTAGTGGAAGGGTTCCCTGCACATGGCATAGGGTTTGAAACTAGATGATCTTTAAGCTGCTTTCTATCCCAAGCCATTCTATGATTCCATGCCCCTGTGGGACCAGGACCTCAGTGCCTGTCCTTTCTGTGCAGCCTTTTAGCCAGTCTCTTGCTGCCTGGACTAATTTAAAGTTGTTTGTACAGGTGAAGGTACTTCACTGACAGATACTCACATAGCTACACCCCCCCAAATATCTAAAATATCTATGATATGAGTGTAATGTTACAGGAGGAAAGGCCCCCAGGGCCCAGTCCCTGCTTTGAAGCAGGCAGAAACTCAGGTTTAATTTAAATTTTTCCTCTAGATGTGAGAGCAGAATCACAGCATCAGCAGCCCCCCTCTGTCCTCTTCATAATTCTGTGAAAGATATCTGCTTTCCTATAAATATGAACCTGATACTGGTTTAAGAAATGATGAAAATTAAACAAATAACTTCTTTTTTTTTTTTTTTACTTTGATAAAATCAAAAGTTTTCAGTTTATCAGATATTCTGACCATGTGCAGTTTCCTAACCCAGTGTGCTGAGTTAAACTGGGGAGTTGGCTCCATTTAATGTTCTTTAACTCTTTCCAGGCAACTTAGATTTCTCTTCTGCCTTTGTGATGTCTGCCTGCAATTCTCCTGTTTCTCTTACACGTGGTACCTCTAAGACAAAAAAGCTGCATTTTCATTGTACACTTGAATTGAAATAACAGAAGTCAACAAAGAGTCTAATTTAAATGATTTCTCATTGAGGTTAGAGATATCAGGAGATGTGCAGATGATGGCTGCTTGAAATAATTTGGGGAAAAGGTCGGGGACATTGAAGATAAAGGGTCTAGATAAGGGTCCTTTAATACAGAGCATGTAATTTTCAGCTGATATCGTGGAGTAACCCCAATACAGGAGATGGTCTGAGGTAGAGCAGAGGTGGCAATAGAGTTGGTCTGAAGATTTGCAAGTCTCATCAAGGTCAGGGCATACTGTGGAGATCTTTGGATGAGAGTTTGCTATTTATCAGGACTTGCCTTGCCCAAAGAAAGGTTCTGTGCTGGGCAAGTTTAGGCAAAAACCAGCTGCACCATGTGAGATGCTGAGCCCTTGGTGACGGTCTAGCACAGCACCTCTGAGAGATCAGATGGCTAGATGCACAGCAGAGCAACTCACTCAAAGGGCTGAGGGGCTCAGAGTTCTCTGCACATTGAATCTGGGCACCTCAAGTCCATCAAGGTCCAGTGGATGGGAGGGAGTCTGCACAATCTGGGAAAACAACTTTTTCAGGGTGAGAAACTTTTTAGTGAGAAGGCCCCGCCCCAACACCTCTAGATTAAAATAATAAAATTCCAAGCAACATATTTTGAAAGGTTATTGTTTTCACCTAGAACCTCTCCTAAACACCCACAACCACTAACTGGCTCTTCTCACCTGTGCAACCATCAGAAGTGAAAGGGGAAGGGACAATGGAAAAAGAATGGGAAAGTAAAGCAGAGGGACCTCCTACAGTCTCACTGTGCTTCACCATGCTAAAAAAAAAAAGTAGAAAAAAAAGAGGGGGCAGGGAAAAAAAGATAAGAAAAAAAGGCAAACCAAAACAAACCATATGCCCTCTCCCCAAACGCTCGCAGCTGCTTTGTGCGCAAGGAGAGGTTTATGCCAGGAGTGCCGCGTACTCACATCGCGGAAGATGCGCAGCCCCGCTCCGCGCTCCGCCGCCATCCGCCCGCCGCAGCCGACGGCACCGCCCGTGGGAAACCGCCCCAGGAGGGGCAGGCGAAGAGGCGGCGGTCCCGCTGTTCACCCTTGTGGGTGCGGGAGGGGTTTGTCCCATCCTGCCGCGCGCACGCCCTGTTGCATCTTTGAAGCGTGCTAGTGGCGATGCTTGCTTTCTCCCCATGAAAGAAAATTTGTTCTTCAATCTGTCTTTGTCAGGCCACATCCGTTTTCATCATCATTTTGGCTGCTTTCCCCATCAGTACCGCCAGTTTTAGGGAGGTCTTTCTCGAACCACAAGACCCTCAACTGAAAGCGTGGTGTGGAGGGGTGATGGGGAGTCACTGTGCTTCCACGTTGCGATGCGATGCGATTAGCTGCGCCCTGCGGCTCGGGCCTGATAATAAGGTTCATACATATAATGCATCCCTCATAGTGGCCTGGCCAAAAATTAGTGTTGCGGGGACATTGCAGCGCTGGCGGCTGTGGAGGGGAGCGAGCCGGGAGCTGCAAGCACAGGGAAGGAGGAGGGTGCTCGGGTAGGGGGAAGGAGAGCAATCCTGAGGGAAATTCCCCACGTTTATTTTCAGACCCGTGCCAAGAGGTTATTGCATGGACATCGTGTGACGGGGGCTTTGACTTTGTTTTCCCCACACACATCACCAACGGATGGCATTGCAATTATACATCAATACTAAGATAACGTATATTAGATACTATGTTTAATATATTACTGTATACAATATTATGTTTCACAACAAATATTAGAGTGAAGTTTTTACTTTAAAACACCTTCAGATATGAAAAGCTGTGGTGTGACTTACTGAGCATGGGTGTTCCTGCTTCTTTCACCTCCCTTTCCACGTTTCAGAGGAAAACCTGAGAGGGGAAAGAGAACTGTCGGAATGGAAAGACAAGGCATTTTCTGGGGTGAGCCATTTTTATATAATCTCCTAAAGATGACTTTAAAAAGAGGTGGAAAATCATCTCAACCTTGCTTTTTAATAATAGTGAAAGGCTTTTATTTAATCTGATTTTTATGAAGAAAGTATGTGAATGTATTTCTTTCCAGAGAGAGAAAAGAAGAAAAAAGACCAAATGTTGTCTTAAGATAAGGAAAAGCTTCTTTAGACTGTAGAGGGGCTTGTTTTTGTTGACAGTTATAGCAACAATAATAATAATTTACATGTTTAACTTTTCTGACTAATTACTGTCTTGGAATAAAAAGGTTTTTGTTGGAGAACCAGTATCTTTCCCTTTGATTAGTCTTAACTTTCACTGAGATATTTTGTTTATCTAGAGAGATCTTCCTTAAAAATTGTAAGAAAAAATTTGTACAATTCTGATATTTGTAGGGCAAAACTTTAAGCATAATAAGCAAAAATAACATATGCGACTTTTTTATATTAGGAAATTTTACTTCCATTTATTAAAAAAACTTATTTTCAAATCATCTTTGCATGACATAGAAATGTGAAAATATTGTTTAAGTAATCATTCTTAGAAACTTTAATTTTCAGGTTTGTTTTCAGATGAGGAAATAAATCTTTGAGTGGAGTATATTTGTAACTTACTGATGATACTGTTTATATCATTTCAATATTATATGAAGTAACTCAATTCTAACAACACAAGCAGGATGAGTGCTCTGAAATTTACCATCTTCCCTATTCCTTCAAAGATTTCTCTCTGTCTATAAGCAAGAAGCTGAGAGGTGGAGGAGTGGGGAATGGGTGGCCACGTGGTGGTGCCCTGTGATGTGGGAGTGCAGGTGCTGCTGAAACAGGAGGATGATGGCTTTGTGAAATGCCCAGGTGAGGTAAGCAGAGGTCAGCACTCAGTGACATGCTCCCCTCTGCAGCCACAGACCTCTGCTGCACATCATCTATTACAAGAAATCAAAGCTGTTGTGTGTGTCTGAGGAAAAATCCTAAAAGAGCCTGCTCCTTTTCTTGCTGCGTGTCATATTATGAAACTTTTCTTTAGAAACCAGCTTACTGGACCAGCATCTTCGCTCATGTGAAATGAAGTGGTCAGCCAGTCTTTAATGATATTTGCCCTTTTATCTGGGAAAAACAAATGAGAGCTGGCAGCAAGAGCAACTTTCCATTTACTGTGCAGTGGGCTGTGCAACGAGAGACATCGATGCTGAGACAGACACAGCAAATCTTCCTCTTTTCCAAGGGAATGCAAAGCTGTCCAGGTGTCTAATCAAGTCACTAAATCACCCCATGATGGTTAGCTATGTGTGTGACCTCTAAATGACAGACAAAACATTATGTAATGTTCATGTCAAAACATAACCTTTCCAGCAGAGCAGTACTATTTGCCCCTGGCTAAGGGAATGGTTCTGCTTTATGGTCCTTTTCTTTACTGCAGGAGCTGACTGGTACTTATTTATAAAGCTGAGTTAGCATTATATGATGTCTCCCTTCAGCTCTCAAAACATGTTTTTTGTCATGGTGTTACCACCTGCTCTCGTACTCTATAGGCCAACCCCAATCCAGCCTTTGGCTTGAGTGCTCAAATGCTGTCCCTGTAGTAGCTCCCTCATAAATTTCTTGGTCATGAAGTAAAACCAGAGAAACTGTAGAGTTAGGTTATGTGTGGCAACGGCTTGTAATATAAGCAGTAGCAGAGGAATCTAGAGGCCATCTTTCTTTTCCATCACTTTTTGTCTTACACATGGACAATCTGACCCAAGTGAGGACTAGTATCTTTATAGCTCCATGTTTCTATAAATAGGGCTGTGAGAATGAAAAAGTGAGTCCTCCTCCATATGGTATCTGTGTTATTGACAGCATGGGTAGATGTACTAAATCTCAAAAAAATGTTGGCATGCCTGGAAAACCATTATGTCAGCCACCTATACAGGGAGTATATGGCTACGTCTAGTTCATCAGATGAAAATCCCCTCAAAGTCCCCAGCTCTGGGAGCTTACTTTACCTTCATCCTAGTCCCTCTTGGAGCAAGATCTGAGTCTGCTCCCATGCCCTTCCTGCCCTCCTCCTTCCCCTCTGGTCCCATACCCACTCTGTGGTGGAAAGGAAACCCAGACACAGGCTGGGCTGGAGCCACAGGGCAGTTCAGTGGCAGGTCAGTGTTGACAACTGGGATATACATCAGCAGGTGAACCTGAATGCAGTTTGCATGTATTGGAGCTCTTTCCTAAATCACCAGGAAAACAATTGTGAGTAAAGCCATAATTTCACATGAGAAATTCAGGGAGATGCTGGTTTCTGTGCTGCTAAGAGTCCCTGCATGAGGAAACCACACATCTTACACCTTGTCATTTTTGTTTATTTCAATCCTCTGCCTATAAATGTTTGGGAAAATCAGTGAAGACCTACTTGTTCAATCCAGTTGTTATGTAGATTCCCAGGCTTACTTTTTCTTAATAATTTGGTGCCTTTGATGGACTCTTCTCAGCCAGTGAGAAATGCCAAGCCTGGGATCTCCTAGAATTTAAGGCAGGCTTTAGACCCACAGCTGTGAATCTGAGTCTCTCTTTACCAGCCCCTTTTCTGTCTGTAGGCAATATATAGTACTCCCAGGATAGAAAAGTATCATTATAAAGATAAACATAGTAAAGATGGAACAGTTCTGGGTCAGTAATGCACAGCAGTGTGTGAGAATGGCCTAAGTAAACCATATGAACATCATTGTACACAGAATATTGGTTGTTCTTGCAAAATTAGCCCACACTTTTTGACATGCTCCATCACATAGACCCAGACAATTTGGTAGATTTTAGGACAACTTTTTAGGGACAAATAAAATGCATGTGATGTGTGATGATAATTAATACACTGTGTGGACCCTCCTGTGCACATTATGGTTATGACCAACTTTGTGGGAGAGATTTGGAATCAAGAGTGTAATAAAAATTACTGTAATGGGCACCCAGCAGAGACTATGGCTTATGTTGAGTGAAAGCCTGCTGTGTGACTGAATTGCTAAATCAGATATTTACTTAGAAGATCCAAGAAAAAAAAATAAAATAAAAGATCAAAACATGAGAGTCAGAAGCAAAAAAATGCAACCGCACAGTGAAAAGAACATGTGCTTTTATATTTTGTATTTACAACCTCCCCAGAAAAGAAAAAAAAAGAAGAGGTAGAAAGAAACTGCTATTTTCAGCCTGCAGCTAAAAATCATTTCATATTTCATCCAAATCCAAAGAGGTTCAGTTCACAGTACCTGTCAGACTCAGGTATGGTCCTCGGCAGTCCATACACTCTGGCTCATTTACCCTTCAGAATCTGGGAGGACAGTTTTCCACACAGCTAAAGAAGGGAATGAGGCTTCACCAAAGGGTTAATTGCAGTTTTAAGGATCCTGGTCTACAAGGGCTGGAAGAAGTCATTGACTACAGAGTATTTTTAGGAGTCTGGCAATTTATTCAGACTTGGGGCTTGTTGGGATGTGTAAATAATTACTCTTTCTTCCATGCCTTTGTACCCTCCCACCAGTGCCAACCTATGCATAATGTATTTTTAATTAGAAGTGTTTGAGGACTGCCACTGAGAAAAATGCCAAAGGCTTTCCACCTCAAAACTGGGCCAGAAATAAGAACACATACACATATAATAAAGAGCACAGCAATCTGGGAGAATGTCTGAGACCAGTGACATGGAGTCATGGTTTTGGACTTTGGCAAAGCTTCAGTGCCCAAGCTCTCCTTAAGGTGCACAAATATTTTTCTAGTTGTAGGCCATCATCCTTCATATGCAACTGGGATTTAATTACATGAATCTAACAACAAGATCATGGATCTGAGAAGAGTATCTCAAACTAATTTCTATAGATGGATTTGAGAAAATTTTATTTTTTAAAAAAGAAAAACTATATTATTCTAGTGGTTTTGTGAAATGAAGAATTTTCTCTTTAACCTTCTCAGGCTGCTTGAAAGGTACACATCTCTCATGAAGTAGTACCTGATGTGATGATGCCAGCTCTCTTCTTTGCTTTTCATTTTGAAAACCTCTGACATTTGTTGAAATTCTGCTGTCAGAAATGACCACTTGACTTATTCCAGTTCAGTGATTTTATCACTTGCGGCCACACTGACAGCTCAGAATCTGCTGGCAAACCACTATCATTGAGTTGGGCAGTGCTCACAGCCTAGTGAAACATCTCCTGGTATATCTCACCTGAAGGAAACCCAAGGGGTCTTCAAGGTCTTTTTAACTAATGTTTTGATCATACTGCTATACATGTCAGAAGATTGTTGGAGGGTGGGCACTGAATTCCTGCAGAAAAAAAAGATATAGCACCATCTTATTTAAAAAAAAATAAAAAAGATAAATGAAAGTCCTGTAAATGTATGTAACTTCCCCAAAGTGAGACAGAGAGATCTGTGCCAGAGATATGCTGTACTTCAGGTGTGCCCAGAAGCCTCTGGATCCACAAATTATCTGCAGACTTCCTGTGGGTGCACACTGAACCATCCTCCTCATTATTAACAAAGATGTTATATAGTACTGGTCCCAGTATCAGTCGCTGTGGTTCACCACTAGTCACTGGCCTCCAGCCGACCTGGAGAGGCTGAGAGAGCTGTGACTGTTCAGTCTGGAGAAGACTCATCAGTGCATTTACCTATACGGACAGGAGCAGGAAAACAAAATTCTGCAGATATGCATATGATTTCAGAATGTGGTCACTTGCTGCAATACAAACAGGGAACTGTAAACAAGATTTTAGGATGTGTGTTTTCTACAAAGGCCAAAACACACAAACTTAATCATCAGAGCAGGCAGTAAAACAACAGGGACATTGTTTCACTATGAGAGGCATTTTTTAACATTCGGACACTCTACAGATCACTTTAAAATTAATGGGAATTGCAAGATTGAGTTTTCAACATGGGACATGTATTCTCTCTGAAATTTTAAAGACTTTTTATTAAATCCATTTAGAAAATGGACAGGCAGTTTATAAATTTTCTTGATCTGTTTCTGTGCTGAGTTATATTAATATAAGAAAAGAATGACTGTATTCTTTGGTGTCAGTCTGCTGAGCTCTGGAGAGCCCCTTAAGCATTACTGCTTGGTGTGAGTAGAGGATCTAACAGTATGAGATTAGAAGTTGACTCCTTTCATTTGAGTTAGCATGAGAGCTGTGGGAATCAATCACTGCTTCTTTCCTTTTTCAACTTTTCCCTTTTTCTTTATTTAGCTTCCTTTTTAGTTTCTTTTCTTTATTTTTTTCTTTTTCCTACAAAGCTTTCAGAGTGAATACCTTCCCTGGGAAAATTTTAATCTAAAGAATGAGAACCCCCCCATCTTTTCTCCTTCCCATCATATTATGGGCTTCCTGGAACTGCATTCTGTATATGGAGAATTGAGCCCTGAAGTAGGTACAATACTGCAGTGAATGATAATGACATTAGAGGGGGAAGAATATTATGCATTCCCATCCCTCAGGCTGTTTTGAAAATCATGGGTTTTGATTATTAGTGAATGTCAGTGACTTAAATTCTTACTAGGACATACCTTATAAATATTACACCAGCATAGCAAGAACAGTCACAGGCATTTCCCAGTTACTACAAGGAAGGCTGTCAACCCAAATAAATAATTGCTAATAAAGTTGCAGGTCTCATTTAAAAAAATGCAGGCTCTTGTGTAACTCCTAACTGCCTAGGTCAGAGAACAGTTTGCCTAAATGAAATGTAGCAAATTTAGAAAGATCAGTTTTTCATTTGAATGCTAGTCAGGAATTCTGATTTACTAAAAGAAGACCTGAATAATGAAGTTATTATTTCCCTCCTTTTTGGATATAAATTAAATGGCTAGATATAGATATTTCTGATGGACATATATCAGTATTTAGGTGACTTTATGTTTAGATTTTGATTATTCTCCCATATGGGCCCTCCCCAAATATCTCATATTTGTGAAAATTACTGACAAACATGGCAGTAACATAATAACATTTTTATTGCAGACATTTCTAGAAATCTTAATTCTGGAATAACACTCTGTTATGCTGGATGCTTAAGAGCTGCAAGACAAATGGCAAAACTCATTGGTGAATGTTATAAATCACATAATTTTTGTTTAAAAAAATCCTCAGCAGATATAATGAAATTCCTCCTCTCTGCTTAGTTCTCAATATATGTCTGAAAACCAAATATTCTGGAGACAATAAACCTATACTGTCCAGTTCTAGTTCCTTGTCAAACACTACCAGAGTAACGATTGGGTTAATTTTTTTAGCATTTTCTGAGTCTTTCAGAGCAGTGAATCTGAATCCCATAAATCCATATGACATACAGTACTGTATCACAGAGTGCAATTACTGCCTTGTGGTGGCATCATAAAAAGGCTATTTTCAAAAGGTCATCTGTATCTGACATCTAATTAGAGATTGTTCTCAAGCTCTTTTGCTATTAAAAAACTGATGGGGTTGCAAATGGAATTATCTGTAGGATAGACAAAGTATGTTGGTATTGAAGAATTTCCAGCATGAAAAAATAGATCACTAAAAAGCTATTCCATAATCATTGTAACATTTGACTGAAAAGAATCTAAAGTCACGGGATTCTGTTAGATCTCAGACAAAACCTGTTACCTTGTTCAGAAGGAATTTTCGCTGTGAAATGCTCCTTTATTGTAAATATAAAAGCAGTTGTTTATTAAAAATTAAAGGTTTCAGCATTGTCTGTTGTTTATAGGCTTAGGGAACATTGCCCTTCAAGCAGAAATCAGAGATTTTTCACCAGAATAGGATATTTTTGTCTCCCCTCCCATCCTTAATTGATATTAAATACTGTGTTAATTTTTGGTTTTAATCTGTTCATGACAGTCTGCCTTATGCAGTTCTATATAGCTACTGCAGCTGTGCCATCTTGTGGTCTGCACAGAACTTTTTTTTGTTTTTAGTTTGGAAATAATTCACAAGGTGGGATGAATCAAATGGCATCCCCCTAAGCAGTGGTCCTACTGCTCACAGACAGACACATTCCCAAACCAAAGTTTCAGGTGGGCAGGCTTCTGTCTTGGCAGGCATGGAGAGCAAGGAATGTCATTGTGATAATGTCCAGAGGTCTTTTCACCTTCAAATTGCATACATTTCCTACCTGGACTCTCAATAATTCATAGCAAAAGCATATGTAAGCTTTCCTATAAGGTCCTTCATTTTTTATAACCAACCTCTGCTAGCAGTTCAGCTTCAGCTGTGGATCTTAATCTTGGCTGAAAGTCCTTATTGTGGGCTTCTTGCTCTTCTTGTTGCCATTTTTCTTGCTCTTTTTTTTTAGGAGCAGCAGCAGATGGGTCTACAGTGGCCAGATAGATTTGATTCCAGTTTCACTTATAACTCCAGAGCCAAGAAATTGCTCTGATGTATAACTGGGCTTATAATCCACACATTAATGACTTGTGCATGATCCTCTTTACTCCCTCCCTTCAGATACCTGTAGACATTGATGAGGTCCCCTGTCATCCATCTCTTCTTGAGGCTGAACTGTCCCAGCTCCCTCAGCCTATCCTTGTAACAGAGCTGCTCCAGTCCCTTAGTCATCTTTGTAGCCCTCCACTGGACCTGCTTCAAGAACTCAAACAATACTTTCTAAGTATATTTGCTTCTTTAAAAATAAATCCCTGGTCTATCATCTCACCCAGTAATGCACTCCCAGTCTGTAATACAAATCTCATTGCAGGTCCAAAGGTCAGGGACAGCATCAGTTGGTTAGAGTATGATGCTAATAATACCAAGGTTGTATGTTTGATCCGTGTACTGGCCATTCATTTAAGATCTGGACTTGATGGTCCTTATGGGTCCCTTAGAACTCAGACTATTATGTTATTTTGTGATTCTGTGAAGCTCATCACACTGCTGTGATGTCATGCCCTAAAGTTCTCTAGTTCCTCCAGAATCAGTCTCCTGCTTTGCCACATGTGAAATTTCAATTAAAAATAAAGCTTTAAGGCTAGGAATGAAAGCTGTCTTTCTGTGTTCATTGTTCTCTTCTGCCTTACACAGGACCCTATTTTCTTTACCAGTTGAAAGATGACCTGGTAGTGCTGTCAACTGGGCTTGAGTCCAGAAGGTTTGTGGTGTTTGTTCAGCCCTGCAAACTCTTCTGAAAATGTCCATGCTCAAGAACAGTGGGAGGCATCCCCATTTGTGCACTTGCTGGGTGCTGAAGCCTTCCCTGGAGCAAACGCTTGCAGCCCAGGGGAGGATTTCCCCAGGAGGCAACTCGGACTCCTCACCAGCTGGGTGAGGCAGGTCAGGGCCCAGGGTAGCATTGTGTTCATTTGCTCAGCAGCCCTGGGGCATTGAATTAAAAAAACTCTCAGGAACCTATAGGGTGGTGAAGGAGGAACAGTGTAAGTACTGTTACAGAAGATAACTAAACATGCTGCAAAGCCATAAGGATTTCAACTAATAACCTCCTTCCAGTACAGTCATTTTCTTTTCAACACAATCAGTTTGTCATCTGCTCTGTTTCTAACCTCATGCATTTTTCCAGTTCCTTCATGAGTTCCTTTATCATTTATCTAGCAGATATTGTCCCAAGTGACAGCAGATTAGATGTTTTCCTGAAGTTCAGATAAATGAGATCTGCATTTCCTATTCAAATCTCTCAGCACATCAAAGAAGCTTGGTCTGGCATGATGTACCATTGGTAAACACATGCAGCCTTTGATCTCATTTTCTATTAACCTCTGTGAGTTAAAATTATAATAGATGTGCAGTGTTTCTAATTAGAAATCAGAGTTCCCATGAGTCTCACTTTTTATTTTTACTTTTGTTCCCTTCACATCTGCTTATGCATTCATGAGTATCAATGCAAATATAAATAAGTTTACATAATGTTTCTGAAATGAGGGAGATTAACAGCTGGGATTGCTGAACTCCATTAAACAACAGATCAGGTACAGCACAAGCTACAGCCTCAGTAAATGCTATTATGCTGGGGAAGTCAGGACAGAAATATCCCATGCAAAAGGTCTAGAACTAGGGCTCTCCACAGCCCAGCTGAGTGGCTTGGGCATGGCCGTGGGCTGTCCTCTGGCCACAGAGGCAAGTGCTCTGCCCCCAGTGGGCCCTGCTATCAAGTCTCTGAATAGGATGTGGTTCTCCAACTTTTATTTTCAGGAGCTGACTCTTGTCTTAAATCTCAGAGATCTGCTATTTCTCTCTTCTCATCTGGTGCCTTTTTGCTGTAAAAAGCCCACAAACTCCAAACTTTTTTAACCTTTCAAGCAAAAAGACCCAGGCTGCAGGCATGCTCTGGTCTCCCCTCTGAACACTAATTTGCCATGAGAGGAAAACTCCTCCTTTAATTTAGATTTACATTTTCACACTGCAGCCTGATACTGTCTAGCCAAAAACTTTAGGGAATTTTCTCCGGTCTCTTCTAATTAAAGTGCTAGAACAGCATATTTTCAGCAAATCTGCCTTCTGCTGGCTCTAAACCGAGTTCATTGAATAGAATAATAATATTTGAATAATCTTTCTAACTGTCCACGTTAACGTGTTTGCTCAGAACTAAACAAGTAAATCATCAAACCTGTTTGTGAATAATGCATTTGAAAAAAGTTGTAAAACATTAAAATGAAATTGACAAATATTCAGATCATTCTCCCTTAACATTTAAAAGGAACAGGGAATGTATTTTGTGTTCTTAGAAAACAGAGTTTATAAATCTCTTATTTATATTTTGGAGAATAAACATGATGTCTATTTTAACTAATTTTTAGCTTATCATATTTAGATAAAAATCAGAACTGTAATGTGATGAAATAGCATGAAGGTGGTTTGAACAACATAACTTCTTTGTTTTATTGGCTTCGCCATTCCCAGTGAGTTTCTGAAAGAAACACTTCAGAAATTCTGAATCTTACCTACCAAGTCTTTAAAACAAGAGATTTAAAGCTGTGACAAGCTAGTCTCCTATTGTCTCTGCATGACATTCAGCAATTTTGTTTAGTCTTTCAAAAGCTGTGTTGCATGGGAAGAGGTTTAACAGTCACATCTGTTTCCCATCTTATATTCTTTTATTTCCCTCCATTTTGCATTTAAATTCCTATGGTTGAAAGGATATGAACAGGTTAAATGAGAGCAGAGGAAACAAAATGCATACATATACAAACTCCATCTGCACAAAGAGCAGAGCCTACACTAAGCCTTCCTCACAGATAAGAATTTGGGAATTAACAGGGGTTAGTAGTGTTTGTCATGTATTTGATTAAACCATGGAAGCTACTAACAGGATGATGACCTAAGATACCTACTAATAGGCTATCAGTTTCTAGAAACCACAAATTAAAGTGGAGAAAGTGCTTATGTAGGGAGACAGGCATGGGTACTGTTTGCTGAAGCTGGCACTGTCTGTCGAACACTCCTCTCTCCTGAGTAGCACTGTGTGTTTAACTGCAGCATCTCCAATAACTCAAAGTTTTTGGCTCCTGATTCTGTTTCTCAAGGTAGAAAGTGATTGATTTTCAGACAAGCTTATTAAGAAGGAGCTTTAATTCTGATGAATATAAGAAGAAAGCCTTTGATTGATACAATGCACAAAAATTACAAAAGTGGCATATTTAATCGTTTCCCCATTTTTCTTTTCTCAGTTCTTTGATTTGTCAATTCTCAGAGAATTCCAGTTTCTTGACTGAGAGGGTATTTAATGTCTGAAACCTTTGTATAGATGAGAAAGTTTACAGAGATGTATGGCAGATGTATTGTTTTCCTTTTATTACAATTTTTAAATCATTCGTAGGATCCCAGCTGACTCTCTTTTTTCTATATCAGACAAGATCCTCATAGCCCCAGGGCATTGGTCCAGAGAAGTCTCTCTTGAGTTGCCTCTGCATGTTATTCCCATGCCAGCTTCCTTCCTACAAATCTTCTTGCTTCACACTGTACAAAACATTTTATGATCTATCCTCGAACTGACCATCCTGCCTACCAGCTCAGCCAACATAAATGGAAAACAGGAGTCTGCCTGGGAGGTGGCATGCACCAGAGGAACATCTATGCTGAGTTCAAGGATAGTTGGTGGATGAGTTATGTAAATTATCCTTTCCTGTTTTGTAGCTCACACTAAAACAGCCTGTGTTGTGCTCCTTGCTTCTTGCATGTGGCAATAAAATGGCCATTTATGTCAGAGTTCTTGACTCTCAGCATTAATTAACAGCTAAGTTTTAACATCCTTTCTTGCTTTATGTTGCCAGCAATGACTATTGTACAAAAAACTGAAGAGTAAATAGAAGAATTTATCAGGTGGGTCTCACTAAAATGGAAGCAAGCTATATCTAAGGCAGTTCAGAGACAGTGGAGCAGTAAAGTTCCTTAGTAAATGAACATAACCACTGCCCATTGTAGCCTGGGAATAACTCCTCTGCCGAGTCTGGACTATGTAGAGTAAGGGCAAAGATGCATCTGCAGAAGACCCTGGAAGAGCTGGAGAGGCTATGGCCAGATCTTGTGTGTCTCAGCAACCTGGTGAGGTTCCTGAGCTGCACAGAGGGTGTGCACCCTCTCCTCCTCACAAGGACAACAGGCATCATTTACTATTAAAGTGACACATACGAAGGGTGTTCTGGTCTCCATGTTATAGTCTCAGTGCACTTCAGCTGCTGTTGCTTCTTTCATCCTCCTTTAGGGGGAAAGCCACACTGCCTGCAGTGTGCGCACTCTGTCTAATCATATCTCCTTGCCAAAGGTCACATTTTCATATGTGTACTTGGTAATAAAGGTCTGTAATCTCTGGAAATTAAATCTTGATTCTTATATTGGTATTTGTTTGCATTTTTTTCCCTGTCCTTCAGAACAGATGTTGCTTTCATGTCTACCAAAACCAGCCTGAAAAATATTTGTCAGTAGTTACCTCTGACAGTTTCCTACCCACAAAACTTTTGCTTTGACTCCCTTTGGCCATGCTGCACCCTGCCTGTCCCAAAAGCTGATCATTATTTCTTAGTTCTTTTCCCTGTGTATGAGAAAATGGATGCCCAGCTAATCTCCATCCACTTCATTTGTAAGACCAGGCAGGGAAATTACATAACAGGTCTGCAATGCAAGTCCATCCTCTCTCTAATTCCCTATTAACCTCAAGAGAACCAATTAATTTTTTAACCATGCTCCAAGTGCATCCATTCTTTGGGAAGCTTTTTACTGTTAATTGAGATACTATCTATGTATTTTTCAACTTCAGGCTTTACTCCTCGCTCCTAATTTTTGTAGATAAGCTTCTTTTGCTAATCTACCCATTTTTCTCTGATCACCTCTTTAAAAGCAGAAGGGCCTTATTTAGCCAGAACTCATTTCCAACATGCAAAACTAGATTAACGCTGGGGTGTACTGTGGGTTTGCAGAATTTACCAGTATAGTTTGGTATCAATATATTACTCTTAGACAATCTTTCGTTTATGAAATTCCATACGATCGAGCTGTAATGTCTGTGTTGTAATACACTTGCGTACTGGCAGATGGCGTAGGAGACTCATACGTAGAAACAGTGGTGGTGGTATAAATGTCTGTCCGGCACTTTTGTAACTTCGTGTCAGATGAGCAGAGTGTAGAAAACAAAGGATATTAAGAAGGTAAGAAATTCACTGTAGGAAAATTTCTCCTTTGGGAAATGAAGCTTCGGTAAAAACTGAACCCCCTGAAAAATGCTTCGCTTTTGATGAAATTCTATGATGAAAATAATTGAAAAGCATTTTAACAATGTCAGTGTGATTAATTTGGATCCTTTTCAGAATAAATTGTTTCATGATTGAAACTCAAAGCTCTTTGCTAGTTAATTATCTGAAGTTAATGCATTTCAAGTTTCCTGAAACAGCATATCCTCTATAAAATGTGTTTTAAAAAACTAAAAAAAAGTTGATTTTGTTCCCATTCAGGATGAGCACAACTTTAGAAGAGTCAGAATTTTCCTACAAATTCTGATGGTTGAGCAGCTGAAAATAATTGGAATAATGTTATAACAAAAGTAATTTGAGAGTCTCAGTGGCCACAATAGTAAAGTTTAGAAATTAATGATAAGGATGTTGAATTAGTAGCTACATGCTATCATCACTTCTGCCAATGTAAAATCTTGTGGGAAAGGTAATATTAACTTTTTTTGTTCTGGGTCTTTCCAGAAAAGGCCAAGTCCTCTTAGCCTCTCGCTCTTTTGCTGATGTAAATTTGATACTGCTGTCAGTCATGATCTGTAGTGTAACAATGACTGAACCTGACTATGTGGTCTTAATTGTAAGGCTGCTGACCTTCAGGACATCTCATTGAAATGTGCCAGTGAAAAATGGCAAATGTCTACTCATGGAATATATTACTGGGACATACATCAGACCTAGTTATTTTATTAATAGTCTTAAAACTCGTGAGTCACTTCTGTTGCTTGTATTGTCACCAGTTAAAACTTCTGCACCTGAAAATCTGCTGATTCTGGGAACTTTACTAATAGGTCATGGGACACAGTAAAATACTGGCTAGTTCTGCTGCCTGTACAGTTTTGACAAATGAGGTTAAAGCTTTGCTTTGTTTCCAAAACAAGCAAATTCAAACAAACCTATAGAGAAGAAGGATATGATTAGTTGCTGATACTTGCACAAATTCCACTTGGGTTGGCACATCTCCATTTACATTACAGCCATAGGTTTGGGCAATTACCTTTTAATTATCAAGATAGTAACAGTTTATTCATTATAATATATTGTATAACACTTAGTAGTGTTAGTGGGGACTGCATTCTCCCTTTTATTGGAGATTTTCTCTCTCCTTCACTTGATGAGAGACCTTTTCGTTCTGCTCACTTTCCTGAGTAACATAACTTGTGTGAGAAACTAACAGTATAACAAAGAGTGCAGCTTAGTGAAAGTTTCTCAAGATGGCCTAACGATTTGACAGTTCTACTGGTTTCAGACAGACTTATAGGTATAAATGCAAGTTTTTGCTTTGCTTTTGTACTTAAGAAATAGCAAACAGGTGTCCCTGGTGCTTATGAAGTGGTTTCTACAAATAAACTCTTTTTTTTCTTTCTCCTTCTTCCTTCCTTCTTCCTTTCCCAGGTTCCACTGGCAATATTAATCTAATCAGTACTAATTAACATCTCCATCTTTAGTTTGAAAGATGAAAGTGGTGCTTGACTGGATAAGAATGAGAATATGAGGAAGGATCATTACATACAGAAGATGGGGTCTGAATTTGAAGCTGGGAAAACCTCTACACCCAGACACAAAGTGGGCTGCATATGCTGGCTTGAAAAACTCAGCTTCAGAAGTAGAGGGATGGGACTTCAATTCATCAGAAAAATCCCTTGGAGTTAAGTCACTGCATTTTTGAAATACTGAAGTTCAGCAGCGGATGAGTTTGGCAGCTGTTGAAACCTAAAAGAAAAGAAGAAAAGAATTTGTACTTCCTTGTTGTACAGACAATTTTGCCATCAAAGCATGCAAGAGATTTTTATTCCTCTCTTCACTTTGCTTTCTTGTGTATATTGCAGGCACTACAGTTTATAGTCTCTCAAACTGTCTGTCAACACTGAAAAAAACCCACATTCATTGTATGCTCTGGCAGAGGTTCTGAGGAAAAAATCATCAGTGGAAAGGCATTTGATGTACATTGCTTTGCCAGGGAATGAGGGTCAGCACAAGAAACACAGACACCAACTTTAAAGAATAAGTGTATAAATTTACTATAGTGCAAACCAGCAAAGAATTAAAAGAAGCAAAGAATTACAAAAGAAGCAAATAATTATAAAAGGATAAGCTTAGCAATGCACCTAATCATTACTACAGAGAGTGTCCATAGTGAGTAAGAAAGATACATCAGCAGTTATCCCATTAATACATTCCTACCATCCAGACCTCCATATCAGCTGGGGAGCCCTGATCCCAGCAAGGGCTCAGAGAACCACGCCCGGGAATGGGGAAATCCTATGCCATGTGTCCATTCATAGGTGAGGTCTCCATCTTTACTGTGAAGGAGTCCAGCTTTTATATTATTACTCAAACAAGATTACATCACTTATTTAATGTGGAAAATATCTGACTTTCTTCTCCCCTTGATTTTCATTCAAAGCCTGGCCAGGGCTCAGAGGAAAATCAAGGAGTCAATTTGGACCAACTGCTGTTGAATAGATATGTTTATATCTAATAAAACCAGCCTACTTCCATGGCCTTGACTAGTCTCTAAATACAGAAAGATAGATACATTCATAACAAATACACTAATTCAGAGGAATTTTGGCTGACAAGCAGATACATGGCTAAATATAACATTAGGTTGGAAAGTTCATCTAGAGGTCAACTCTGGCTCAGGGCCTGTTGTTCAGGCCTCAGCACTTCACACATTTGTAGGCAGAGCAGAGAATATGAGCAGAACTATACATGGAAACATCTTCTGTCAGCAGGGAAACAGCATCAAGACACTCTGTTTCCCTTGGGACTTCATACTTAATCCAGGGCAAAATTATAGAAATTCTCATTTTATCCCTTGCTAAGGATATGGCAAGGGTTCAGCCATCCTCACCATTTGGCATTCCTGTGAGACCTGTTCTGCCCATCACTTCTGACTGAGCAGCTCCTGAAATCTCTCATGTTTGTGGGCCAGAAATTCTGGTTTCTCATAGGCTTCAGGTGTACTCAGAAATGCTTATAAACCCATTGTTGAGTATTCTGAATATTTCTTAAAGCCTACTCTTTTGTCTTTTTCTCCTTGGCTTCCCATTCCCATGCCCTTTAGCACAAAGAATAAGGCTTAATAATTTATTTTTGGTAAGCAGCAAGAAGAACATTCCAGATGCTGAATAACCTGAACCAATTAGATTATGTTAAATGTAAATGGCAACAGAATCTAGATAAAACACCAGCACTTGTTGGGTGGGCTGAATTTGCACTGCTTTATCACACTCTCCAGCTCTGAGTTCCTACTGCCTTTTCCTTCAGTCTCCAGCACTAGAGCAGGCTATATAAACTATATAGTATATACAAAGCTCTAATTCTGCTAAATTATAGCTACTCAGAATGGGTAAACTTCCTAAAAATTATCTGGAGATGGGCGGGCAACTAAGGGTTTATATCAAGTTCCAACTCATGACTGTGTCTGCTCACCATGACCAAAGTCTCTCTGAATAATGCAATTAATGTTGCTAATTTCTGAGGCTTTTCCCAAGAGGGAACCTGGCCTAATTCAGGAAGTGATTGAGCTCCACCCACAGAGAGAAGTGTGAGGGTGTCCCAGGTGCTGCAGTGTGTGCATCCTTCCGATCCCATGCCTGAAACCAGCACAGAGCTGGTCACACGAAGGGTACTGTAATCTGTGCAATTTACACTTCTTTCTGTAGACTTATTAGCATTTTCCTTCTCCTACACTAAAGGAAATCACAAAGGACATTTTTTCAGTCTCAGAAGGGACTACATTGCCGGGCTCTGGGAGTTCCACAGAGGATGACTACTTGACAGGATCCTGGGCTCATCTTATATATAATACAGCTAAAATCAAGACTTCATTATAAAGGGCAAAGATTAATAATATGCTCTCTGGGAAAATCTGGTTGTCATGCTGGTATTCTGAACATGCAATGAGGACAGACAGTATATATTATTTCAGGGTCATGATGGCGCTAAGCAGATTAGTTTCTCTTCAAACCTCTCCTAAAAGGTACATGTCATCTTTAGATTGACTGGCTTTTCATTTTACAGGAATCTTTCTGCATGCTGAAGAGAGCTACCAAGGAGACGGCCTTCAAATGTATCCTTTGAGTTTTGTCCAATTATTAAATAGGGTTTTTTTCCAGGAGCTGGCCTGTATTGACTATCTAGTAAACACTTTAGTTCAGCTCAGAAGCCTGATGACATTATTCATTTTTCAGGAGGCTCTACTATCCTCAGGTAGATAGGTCAGGTTTGTTCTAATTTTTAATTGTGCTGCTGCAGAAATATAGGAAACAAAAGACAGCCACTTTGGTAGTACCAGTAGTTGTGCTACTATGTTTAAATTTAATTCCAAAAACTATGAAAATGGAGAATCACATTTATGTGATAACCTGTATCTTAAAGGATAGGACTTTGTGTCGTACTGCCTGTGTATGCCAGGAGTGAGGAAGAGCCTCAAAATTCACCTATCCTGAGTTCCCTCAACATGGCTTTCTTCTGATGCTCATTCACATTTGTCCTCTCCACTCTGAGATCTTGGTATGAAGGGTTTCCATCATCCCTTGCCATGTTTTTCTCTTGATTGAGCTCTGAGAAAGAAGTCTCTTGGCTCTGTAGTTTGTCCCCTCAGCAGACCAGTTTTTCCTTCTTTCCCCCATGCAGTAAAGCAGAGATACTGTTGCAGGCCACAAAAGGGTGATGGCTGCCACACACCTGCTGTATCTGCAAGTGTCTCATAGGGGCAGAGCAACTCCATTGCCCTCGCCCAGGACAGCAGCTACTGCAGACCCCATGGCAGTGCTGATCATTAACATGTAACTCATGTTGCTCTGAAATCACAGCTTCCCTCTTCAACTTTGCTTCCAAACCACAGAGACTGTTACAGTATGTGGGAGAGCAGGAAAAAGGTGGGGAAATAGTCTGGTACTTTTACATGTGGTTTCCTCTGATCTGAAGGCTGGCATGAGGAGAAGCAGTGTATTGTCCAGTCATATGTAGTATACTCTACATATGTAGTATATAGCCTTCTCCAGCCACAGGTGACCTCGTCTAGATTCTTCTTAACAAACAGCTTAAAACCAGCTGATTTTACACTGTCAAAAGGAAATACAGGCTACATATGTAAACATACTTTTTTAGGAGCTTTGAGTGAAGTGTGAGTCCCGCAGCTGTTTCCAGGGGTGGCAAGCACAGCCTTTTCATTTTCCCCCAGAAAAGGAGAGCTTCCTGTGCTCTGAAAATAACCTCATCAGAATTGTGCACATCAAAGCATATAAAGAAGATATTGGGTGCTTTTGTTAAAAAAAAAAAAAAAGGAAATTAGAACGCTTCTTTTTTAAGCTCCTCTTTTGCTGAAGTTTCTCTCTGCTGTGTGCTACCCTGGGACTTCTCATTATTTCCCACCATCAGTCAATCCTACTCCCCAGTGAATCAGCTCATCCACTGATTTTCACCTCGCTGCAACTTCCCAGTGAGGTTAGAAACAGCAAATTGCTGTAATGTTAAGTAATAAACCTCAACCTTTTTATGACTTGGCTGTTACTTATTTTTCTCTAGTGGATACCAATAAAATACAAAGAGCTCCCTTGAGCAGGACATCTGAGAAACTGGAATGCTTTTAAGTGCGACAGGTTAGAAGAGGTCTTCAGAGATAATCTCCAGTACTCTTTAAAATGAACTCCTTGGGGAAATCCTAAATACTTCTTCATAATTAGAAACTTCATAATTGGATGCAGCAGAGTTTCAATTACTTTATGGCCTCTGTTGTTGAAGCAGCCTTCTGTTACACTGAAGGCTAGGTAAGCCTGACCGCTTCCATGTCTTTCCAGCTCATGCAAAACCTCTGATGTCAAGGAAGATAATTTCTCCTAGAGCTACTGTAAAGCCCTCTTGAATCAGATCAAGATTCAAGCTATGTAACTACTTCAGCTATGTAACTACTTGTATAGAATTTTTATTAATTTCCCTTCTCCAGTTTGTTATCTGTTTATGGAAATTATTCCTAATGAGAGGACAATATCCTGCAGAAAGGGTTTACTGCAAGGGTCAGGGTGGCAGGGAAGGGACACAGGTAACATGGGCCTTAATCTTCTCCTTCTCCCTGTCTATCCTTCTGTAGCCTCTTCCGGTGAAGGCTCACACACAGCACACTCCCCCAATCTGGACTAGGGCTGGATTCAGCCTTGCTTGTGTTTACTGTCCATTGTGGCATTCCATGATCATGGTATATGTGCTGTACCATAAAATATGTGGTGAGAGATGTGTAGCAGAGAAATGAATGAGAAATGTATTCAGAGTAAAAATAAATTCTGAATAAATATTTTCTACATGTTATCTAAAAGATAAACAGTGAAAATAAAGTCTTCAGAGAACATCATGAAGAAGAAGCTATTTGGGAGCAGTCATCATGTATTTGCCAAAGCAAAATCCTGCCTGAGTAACTTGATTACCTTCAATGGACTCCATTTGTAGCTTCTAAAATAAAGGAAAACCCACAAAGACAGGAAAAGGCTGCTTAAACTTAGCTAAGTAAAATGCTAATTAAAAATCAAGACAATAAAAAATAAATGCTTGGTGGATTCCAAATGCCAGTGCAATTAATTGTTCCTGTATTTGGTATGTCTGTAAAGAGTAACTTTGTAAAAAGCTTCCTGTATCTCTTGGGAAATTACAGGGATTGACTTTATCACTGCAAAATAAGTTGTCTTAATTCCGAAGCAAACTCTAAAGGCATTACCTAAGAAATGTAATCTGCTTTCTGCCAAGAAAGCTTTGGTCAAATGGGCAAGTGGAGGAGTAGTGAATAATGAACTAACACGAAGCATCTGAAGGGTTGAAAGTTTAAAGTGCATGACAAATTTTAAAGGAAGGGGTAACCAGAAAACAATAGGGTGAAATCCTAAAGACTGAAGGCCTTGCAAGGATCCAAGGTACTAGATTTGTGTTCTAAATGGAAATTCAACACCTCACATCCAGTTTTCTCGCCAGTTTTCTGATTTCTTTAAGGCACTGCTTCTTGAGACTCTTCATGAGATGGTTCTGCCTCCAAGAGAGAAAGTAAGAAAGAAAGGAAAAAAGAAATTCAAATAATAAAAGAGGTATAAAACATAAAAAACCCAAATAACTTTTTTATGTCATGGAAGCAAGTAAGAAAGATGCGATCCTTCTATACACTTGTCAGCCTCTATTAGCACACTAACCATGCATAAACCAAACAAGTAGCTTTTATACATAACAAAATTTTCCTTAGAATTAGCAAATTGAATTACGTTACTGTCGTGGTTTAAGTCCAGCTGGAAATTAAGCACCACACAGTCGCCCTCCCAACCCCCCTTTCTACCCTCGCACTCTAGTGGAATGGGAAGGAGAATCAAAGTCAAATTTATAGGTTTAGATAAGAACAGTTTAATAATCAAACCAAAGTAAAATACAGTAATAATGGTAAATTATAACAATAATTATAATAAAAAGAGAAAAACAAGTGCTGTGCAAAGCAATTGCTCCTCACTCACTGACCAATGCCAGACTCCCCTTCCTGAACCCTGACTGGCCTCCTTTCCAGGTAACTCCCCCCAGTTTATAAACTGGGCATGATGTTCTGTTGTGTGGAATGCCCCTTTGGTCAGTTCAGGCCACCCTGGCTATGTTCCCTCCCAGTTTCTTTTGCTTATCTCCTCACAGGCAGAGCGCTGAGACTAAAAAAACTTGACAAAAACCCCTGCAACCAGCCCTTCCACACCCCACCCCCTCCCCCAGGAGAAAAAAAGTAAACAAAAGGAAAAAACTGCAGTCTTTGACTCGGGATAAACATGACTTAGCAAGAACCAAAACAGCATTGTGTTTTCAACACTATTCTCATTCCAAATCCAAAACACAGCACTGTAACAGCTACTGAGACGAAATTAACTCTATCCCATCTGAAACCAGGACAGTTACTGATACTGAACTGGATCTTCACAGTTTGCAATCTCTGTACATTTGATGTCATTGCTTCTGAGGGCAATACAGGTCCTGAGGGACAGCTGGTACACTTTGTCCATGATTTCGGACTAGAGGTAATTTATTTCATTACTGGAGTGTGTGCCTATGATACAGTTCTTGAAGGAGATGTAGAAGGAAATTGCTTACAGTATCTGCTTTGTAAGGACATAAAAGCTCCTGCAGGAATTCAGCAGTTCTCTTTTGTCACCTTGGACTGAGGTATGTGACACAGAAAAACTCTATAACTTCATAGGTCCAGAAAAAAGGCACCACAGCCTCTTTCTTATGATTGCAATAAGCTATTGTGTAATTTAAAGACTAATAACAGAGTTGCCAGGGTCATGCCAGGGTCTTACTCCAGCCATAATTAGCATATTAGTTCCTACAGATCATAATTAGCATATTAGTTTCTACAGACCATGTAGCATGTTTGATACTATCATGAAAGTACATATACTGGGTTTAGCAGTGTAACTGGATTGCTTTTTGTACTCAGGAATAATATTGGCATCACACACTGTAACCATTCACTTATGTTATTAAATATCACAGCAAAATCCAAATGTATTTTAATGACTTTTGTCTTTTTTTTCCTTGTCAAATAATTATTTTATAGAATTTTTTTGTGCACTTCAGAGAGGTGAGGTCGACTACACTTTAAAATACACATATTTCATAGTAAAGCTTTTCAATATTTTTGTATATCTTGCTAGATGTGGCACCAATCTAGAAGGCCTCAGTGCGTAAAGAAGAAAATTAGGAATACTTCAGATTATGACAAATTTTATGCTGGAGTGGTGTGGAGTTGCATGCACTAAAACATCATACATACGTACATATTTATATAATAGCTCTTCAATTTTGCCTTTGGTGTTAAATTAGTCCTATCTTACTTGACAAATATTAATAACACACATACAGAAGAATGAAACTAGATTTTGATGAAAAAAAACATAGTTGATCATGTTATTCAGTTTCCAGTAAGGAATTTTATGGCAGTGCTGTTTGTAAAGATGGAATGGCATCTCAGCTGGTCCTGGCTCAGGACTGGTGCCTGCTGCCCATTTGGCATTAAAGTGACAAAGCAGCAACAGCTGCTAAGGGGCATGGAGAAGTTAATTTGAAGAGATATGTGTGTCTGAAGCAACTGGTGCAACTGCTTGAACAATTAATATACACCTCCTACTCCATGGCCATAGGAAGGAACCAGAGGAAGAAGGAAAACAGGGGTGAACCATCCACTGTTATTGACTGGAAACAGAATAAAGGATGATGTTAAGTGTGACCACTGGGACCGCACAGAGTGGTGAAGTTAATATTTTCCTAACGATGGAGCAGTACAAGGTGTCTGAATATTAAAAAAACCAAACATATTGTTTCATGAAGGAATATAAACTACATTGAAAGAGTGATTTCAGAATATGGTAAAAAAGTGTGAAAAACATAAAGAAACTTTTCCTGCTGCACAAAAATCTAAATTTTTATAACAGGAAAAAAGAATTGATTTTAAATCCCAAATTTGATACTAATTCCCTGTGTCTAACTTAACTCTTTTGTCTTATTTCTGATCCCAAGAAGTAAACAAGGAAGCAAACACTACATAGAGGTTTTATAAAGATAGCCAGTTCAATGCTGGAGACAACTTTTAATGTGCTCTTTGAATGAAGAAGAAATTCTCTACCTAAGTTGGGACTTTCTACAACCGATACAGAGCCCCTCAAGATCCAAGTCCCTCAAGATTTAAATCACACTTTGCAATTTTCCTTTAGTTATTAATCAGGAGTTATAGAGAGATAGTTACAATGAAGCAATTGCATTGTGTATGTTGTATGCTTGGCTAATCTTTTGTTTTAAGGGAAAGACAATCCCAAGATGAATGGGCTGTCTGGATGAGAGCCACCGAGAGTGAAGTCAGCAGAACTGAGCAGTAACTGGGGGAAAGGTAATTCCAGCAGTGGGAGATTGTGACCCCTGACTCAATGACCACCTACTCAAAACAGACCCTAGACTCAAATGGAGGGAAGGCCTACACATGTGGACTAATTAGCAGGAGATGTGAGGGATACAACTAGCAAATAGGGATTTGAATACTAATTAATAAAGAAAAATATGTAAACACTTACCAATGAGTGCTGATGCCTTTGTTTGTTAAAATGTATAAAATGTATAAATATAAAATGTATAAATGTTTGTTAAAATGTATAAATAGCGTAAAGTTTGGATGATCAGGGAGCCAGCCTTTTGGGGGTTACACTGAGCTCCCTACTTTCACAGAATCATGGAATATGCTGGGTTGGAGGGGACCTTACATGAACTAGAATAAAAAATTGAAATACCTCGCCTTGGTGTGTGAATTGGTGCTATGCACTGAGTAACGAGCCTGCTTTTGAGACAACACAGTGGTTGACATGGTCATTTCTGTTACTTTGGAGAAAGACTGTATTTTGAGGCTGAGAAAATCTTCCTGAGCTATCTTTGATACGCTGCTGATGTGTTATTTTCTAAAGGGATAGCTGGGCTTTCAGACTGACTGTTTTGCCTGATGACTTGGAAAGCACTTTAGAGAAGATTCATTCAAATGGACTATGTGCTTGATTTAATGTATGCATATTTTATAAAGGTAATTTTAAGTGCTTCAAGGGACAGATGGAGGTAATATATCCAACACAAAATGCTTATACAGTGTTTTGAGGATGCAAAGTAGACGAGAGCCAGACAGTTGAAAAAATACTGTAGCTCAGTGAAAACTGGGGAAATTGAAACTGTTATAATAATTACTGAGCAGCAATGGTACAGATGGCTTAAAACCATAAACAAACATCTTCAAAAGCAAATTCTAAATCCAGGTAAAGAACTGAACAAAAGAAGAGATGAGCTGTAGAGCATACCCATGGAAATCTCTGTATGCTTTCAGGTTTTGTGGATTTCTTAGCCTGAATATGTGTCATGTATAACTTTTCTATGCACTTAATAACACTGTAAGCAACTGTTTACAATATTCCTTTGGTGTTTATCTGCCGTAGAGAGAAAAATTATGCTCACAATACTGTCAAAAGAGGACAGATATCTATGTACTTACATGACCAAAACCTATGTGCTGCTAAGTCTTCGCAAGATCAGGCTTGGAAACCTTTTTCTTATTTTATCTAATGATATAATTTGAACCAGGTTTACTAAATAACTTCAGTTTAAACACATACTTTTGGGTATCAATAGATGAGCATTTGAAGTCAGTCTCAAAGTCAATAAATAGTTTCAACAAACACAGCTATTCTGTCTCTTTTGAACCTGTTAAGAGGTGCCATTTGGAAATACTTGCTTTCAAAAGTCCAAATTGCCATGCACCTGGACTCCTACTTGCCTAAGCTGTGTACTCTATAGAGATCTGCTCTCTACACCAGTTTTGTATTTAGCAAACACACTAATCTTAATTACTGTGTGCAAGGTTGTCTCTGACAGCATCAGAGGTTCCTTGTTACGGGAAAGCTGCCCCCAAGTGCAGAACAGGGTGGATGGATGTTGCTGGGACCAGAGGGAGCAGGCCCTTTCATGCAAAGACATCATCCCTCTACCCTGTTTCTTATACCTTCTTTTGTATAACGCTATTCTGGGAGGACTAGAAGGCATTTTTATGTTTACAGCATCTCTTATGACTGAAGGAGGAGGAGAACAGGACTGAAAAAAAACCCCACACAGCCCTTTTCCATGTGGTTTCCTATCAACATTAACATTCTCTAAATCCTGTCAGCCCTCACTATCTCATCTGATCATTCACTTATTTGTATTCTGTGTCTCTCTCCTAAGATGCTTGATGTGGAGCATCTCTTACAAGTTCCTAGTTGCCTGCTAATCCTGATGAGGACTACTGAATGCTTCAAAAGAAAGAGAAGAGATGCCAAGCCTTTCGAAAAATATTCTGAACTTAATGAATTGCTGCTCTTGCAACTACATTGTGTCCCCAGTCTCAGCTATTGGAATAGGAGTACAGATACCAGAAACTAGAACAAGCAGACAAGGAGTGGCGTTTCCACTTAGCAGTTTTGGCATGCAGAAGGTGAGACCATTAAGAAGAGACTGGAAACCATTTTCCAAACCCAGTCATACTCTACCTCTCCTTTAAACTACTCAGCACAGGAGAGCCAGGCTGCCTACTGAACTCTGACGTTGGGGGCTTCTAGTTGGGTTGCTCTTTTCTCAGGACCAGGGCCATAACAATTAGAACGGGAGGCAAATCAGACTTAAAATCATATTTTTACCAGTGTTTAATGTAAAATGTGAATGTTCCCTAAGAGGACGCTAGTAACTCATCAGTTAGTGTAGCTGGAAACTAAGAAAAATAAATATTTTAGTAGATGTACTATAACAAGACTTACAAACACAGAGACTAATATATACAGTGCCTGATACAGAGTACCACTCAGACGAGGGTTCTGCCATTGATTTTAGAAGCTGAGGGTTTTTTTTCAATCCTCATCCTTCTACAGAGGCATGAACCCCTGCTAAGTTCAATGCCTGCCAGTGGCTATCACATTGTGGTTTCTCAGACAAAGGAATAGCAACAAAGATGGAAAAAGGTTGCTAAAGCTTTGCTGAGTAAATTCTAATTATAAATCAAGACAACATGAAAAAATAAATTCATAAGTTCCTTTCTAATCTTAGACTGCTGTAACTGAGATCAGTGACCTGCTTTGTACCAACAAACTTAAATATGGGTTTGTTTATCCAACCTACAAACCCAATGTTCTGCTTCAGTGCTGATTTAAAGCTAACCTTAAAGCTGTTTAATGAAGCTTAATATTAGTCAAATGTTACTGTGCTATTAAAACACAATCTTTGGATCTTGGTTTAACTTTTATTGTTAACTACCTTTACAAAAATCATTGAACCAAAAATATTAGGAGAAACTGACCCCTAATCCATCACCTGCTAGGATTGTACCCTTGCCATGGAAAAAGTGAAAATTCAGGATACTTTGCTTTGCTTTGCATCTCACTGCAATTTAAAAGTAACTATGTAAAAGAGATAGATACAGTTTTAACATATGGGATTGGATTAAAAGGCATGCAGATGTATCAAAAGAAATGTGATAGCTTGGTGAAGAATATCAAAGTATATTGCTAGAAAGACACAGATGTGTGGGAACTGATGAAAACATGACACTAAGGATATGCTAATGTTTCCATTCACTTACAACCCTCCCATTCAAAGTGCCCCCAGCATGATATATATTTAGATACAGTTCTTCTTTTAGTCACTTTAAAGTGGAGGAGAATCTGTGTAACAGTCTCAATAAATGACTTCACAGAGCGTTTCCTGTTTCTCAAATATGCTTTTCTCACTGTACCTTATTTGATGATACCCAAAATTAATTTTGAAAGTACACCTTCTACATGTTAGTGCTCTCAAGAACTATGTATTCTGTTGCATGAATATGAGCATTCCTAGTTTGTGATCCTGGTAGAAGTAAGTAATTACACGGCTAACATTTCGAGGCATATCTAATGTTTGCACTGTGCAATTCAGGAGGACACAATTAATGTAATACATTTGGGGTTTTTCCATAGCTTACTATTTCCTAAGGCTGCCAGTGTTAGTCTAGTCCTCATGAGCAATTTTGTGACTTCCAAACTTTAGGCTATTCTGCAATACATCAACAGCCCCTGACTAATGTGGTGGGGTTTTGCAACAAAGCAGACATTTCATGGAATGAAAAAATGGCAGAAGTTTTTTCTATCAACCTAAGGATATCCTTTTGCAAGGAAGAATCTCATGTGTGTTTTAAAGAAGAATTAGCTTAAGTTTTTCATCACTGCAACAGCTGAAGGCACCTATAGATATATCAAATATTCCGCTGTATTTTTGCCTTATACATAAGGATGTTTAAAGTTTCTCATTTGCTCTTTCTGGGCTAGGACACTAAGTAATTTTATAAAAGTCATCATAATTCCTCAGTTCTACTGAAATGGATTTGGTTTAGATGTGTCACTATTTACATAATAACTAATACCATAGTGATATTTCAGAATCTTTTCAATTTAAATATTTCAGCCCATTCCTTACTATAATTTTTCTTCATGCTTTACATGGAGTTTTAATCAAATTGGCTTGAAATGTTTCCTGTTAAATCATTGAATAAAACATATTTCTAATGTATAAATAGATGAAAATAAACATATTCATTTTTCTGAATTATAGGAGTTTATAATAGTATATCAGATCATTCAGTGTTTTTAACATGATTGTTTCTGGAGTTGTTTGAGAGGCTGGGACTATATATCAAGCAATAAAGTTTCTGTAAACACTTAATAAATCAAGCTGCAAAATAACACAGCTTGGATTCTCACCGTGAGACTTAAAAACCCCTTGAGGTATACATTTAATGACATTTATGGATATTTGATTTTTTTCGTGTTTCTATCTTTTAATTAAAGACCTTTTCTGAGTTAGGTAGCTCCTGGTGAAAGCAACAAAAAATTCATTACATCTTTGATAGATATTTGTCCGACTGGATGATCCTAAGTTGCTAATATCCACTACAGTCCACGTCATCATGAAAACATCTTTCTATAGAAACAGCCTAAGGAAGTATAGGAGCAGTTTTAGTTGATAATGCAATAATAATAATAATAATGCGATATTATAAACCTATATGTACTAAATCTGTAATTTTTATTCCTATTACTTAAAATAATTTTTGAAGCTAACCAGGCCAGCTGTGCTTTTTGAAAGAACAGGTTAGACAACATTTGTTGGAAATTATTCACTAAATCAACTAATCTACCTGGGAAAAAAAAAAAAAACAACCACGAAAAACAACGCTATCTTTTTTTGGAGCATGAAGTGTTTGCCCAGCAGCTGTGTGCTCAAGAGCTTGTCTGGTTTTTTTAAGTGTAGTGATTGGTCATTGGAGAGAGAACTGCTTTTCCTTACAAATCTTGCTTTGCTTATATCATCAGACCATTGCAACTGCATCATCCATGGTACGGGAGTATCTCATGATTCACTGACTAGTAAATCTGAAAGGCAGACCATTTTGTCTGGCATTTTGTCCAGCAGTGTGTGCCAGTTTGGCACATTTTCAAGGGTGAGGTTCAGTTTTTCCCCTTCAGATAGTAAGAGCTAAGGAAGGTTCGCATGCGCTGGCTGACGCTGCCTCTCAGCTGTATCTGCTGTGCGTGCAGGAGAGGCTCCCAGCTCCACCCAAGTCCTGCTGAATTCCTGTGGCCTTGTTGGATGTTTATCCAAAGATGCTCCATGACTATACTCTGTGTCATTCAAAATCTGATTGTTTCTTGTCTTTCCTTCCTGAGCTATTGCTCCAAGGGACAGTAGAATGCCAGGTTTAGCTATTTTAGGGAGCCAAGGCAATGGATAAGGTCAAGGAGTTTCAGCCTGTATATTCCTAGGGACTGGAGAAGCATCTCTACTAACTAGTTTCAATATTTTTTATAGATTAGAGTGTAATGTCTGAACTGTCACTTATATAGACCATTATTTCCTTCATACCTTTTTGTGGTCTTTTCAATTACTTTTTCTGTGATTATAAATACAGAACCCCATAGCTTTTAGAGTGGCAGCTGGAGATTCATTCTGGCTATGAGTAAAAGGTTCTGCACTTTGAATGCAGAAATGTAGGGGCAGCATAAAGCGTGTAACTCTGGTAGACATTTCCACTCAGGCTTTATCCTATTCTATGAAAGCAACTGCACTGAACAAAAATATACACAAGTTAAATCCACATCAAAGACATACGTATTCTTAGTATAAAACCAGAAATTAATATTTTGTTTTCTTGTTTTTCTACTGAACTTCCAGCCACCTCCAGTTTGCTGAAATGCTTTACTGAATGTACAAGCATGCCCATCATCCTTTACAAGCTGTAATGCAGGGCTTTCTTGCCATTATTATTATAATTCTGGATGTATGCCCTGCCTGTGTTTGCATCATAAGCAAAGAGCACACACAAAATCAAATGCTCACATTCAGATACAGCAAGAAAGCAAATTATGCTGGAGGAGTTTATCTAAAACTTCCCTATTGCACAGAGTCCCCAGGATTGTTTTATTCTGCTGTTGGTTCTCAAAGACCTCTGTCATTTACTCTAGGCTGATTTGTTGGATTGCTCAGATTCTATTATTTCTAATGGTGCATTTTGCAAGTGCATATTTGCTGTACTTTCTTCAAGATATGTTCTTTATTTTGAGATTTGGTTGCTTGGTTATTTTTTCGTTGTGGGTTTTTTTTTGTCCCCAATCACCCTTTCCAACCCCCACACATTCTCGTTTTATATGCCCTTGCAAATTTCCCAGCAGAGGAATATAACTCCACTGGAGCACATTATATGTTTCAGCGCTGTAAAGAAAACAAATCCCTTTCTGCACCCTATGGTTCCTGTCATTACTAACATCAGAGCAACAGAGACCTAAGAAACTGGTAACCCTCGGTGAGGCTCCTGAGAAAACACCCTTCGAAAAGGAGCCCTCGCTGAGTACTGAGGCTGTTTCCTTTTCTCTAGCAGTCGCTCAAAATTCAAGTTCAAACCATCCCCAAGTGTGCCTGAGCCTTCAGGCGTGTGAGCCAAGCAGCCAGGAGAGCCAAGCAGACCTGTCGGGGCGATGCCGCCGAGCCTAAGGGCCGCAGCGGTCGCCCCTCGGCTCAAACCCCGGTTGCTGGCTGGGAGAGGCTCGTCTCGCTCGTGGGGAGGGGAAAACCTCAGTGGTTGCGATATAGAGCCTTCACGCAAGGGAGCGAGAGTCGCCGACATGCCAGGGGAGCGCAAGAGGAACAGCGTCGTCAGTGATGCTCGAACCACGCGCTCCCCTGACAGAAAATAACCCGCTTTTCAGCTCGGCCCCGCCAAACAGAGCGCCTTCCAGCATTGCCTGCACCGCAGGCTGCAGATCGGGACAGCGGCGCTGCGGGCGGCGCTGGGCACACCCTGTCGGGCCGGCGCGGCGCTCCCGGGGCGGGGCGGGAGGCGGGGCTGCGGCGCCGCTGCCGAGC
>VWZD01006978.1:37311-101326 GCA_013396695.1 Sakesphorus luctuosus
GCTGGCGCTGCTCCTGCTGCCTCCTGGGCACCTGCTGGTGCAAGAGCTGCCTCGGCGTGTGCGTCCTGGCCGCGCTCTGCTTCACCTCGCTGGCCCTGGTGCGCCAGTACCTGCGGGACCTGCTGCTCTGGGCCGAGAGCCTGGACAGCTTGGCCGGCGTGCTGCTCTTCACCGTGGGCTTCATCGTCGTGTCCTTCCCCTGCGGCTGGGGCTACATCCTGCTCAACGTGGCCGCCGGCTACCTCTATGGCTTCGTGATGGGCATGGAGCTGATGGTGCTCGGCGTCCTCGTCGGCACCTTTGTCGCCCACGTGGCCTGCAAGCGGCTGCTGGCGCGCTGGGCACGGACCAGGATCCAGGGCAGCGGGACGCTCAGCGCCATCGTCCGCGTCGTGGAGGGCGGCAGTGGCCTCAAGGTGGTGGCTCTGGCGCGGCTGACGCCCATCCCCTTCGGGCTGCAGAATGCCGTCTTCGCGGTGAGTCCCGCGTGGGCCGCGGAGAAGCGCTGGCTGGAAGGATGTCTCGGGTCACAGTGCATAGGCGGTGCCACTGGTGGAGGTTACCTGCTTTCCTGGGAACAAGCCATGGTTTCTCTTTTATCAACAGTAGAAGCAACTGCCTGTGCCTGATCTTGCTAGTGGCTCCTCTGTGCATGCAGAGGGACAGCAGCCAGTGGCATTGTGTTAGTTGCCCTCTGGCTTTCAAGACTATATTCTGGTGTTAGAAAGAAGCACCAAGATGCTGTATAGCAAAATCTGCAGAGAACTCAGCAGTTATAAAGTGCCTGTGTTTTTAAAGTGATATGAGTGGGAGGAAAAGTCTTGCCAGATCTTCCTCAACTAGTTATTATAAGTAATCATGTTGGAAAGAAAAAAGTGGACAGATTAAAATTCGTGCTCAGCGTGGTTGGTGTTTGTAGCATGCATCTGGCAAATCCATACGAGGTGTTAAGTCCAGGCACACAGGAGAGGTCGCAGGTTTTGGGCAGAGCAGTAACCTCAGACGTGAAAAGGGACTGTACAACAGAGTGACACAGGAAGTTAGTTTTGAGTTTGGAAAAGGGTTAGTCTTGCTTTCCTTTCTACTTTTAGATGAAAATTAGTACATTCATTTGTTCTCTTTGATAATCTTAAAGGAGAAAGTAAAGAAGAACATGAAGGATATTCTTTTTGAGTACTGTCATGCTGATGATGACAGTTTCAGACCCTCATTGCTACCCGGGTGCTTTGTCTGAAGGATCGGGTTTTGGCTATGTGTTATGCCTCAGTTGTATCTGCTAACTTGGTAAAATCAAAACAAAACAAATGGGATTGCGAAATATTTTGAATGTTTATCAGTAAATTAGACTTTCTTTAATGTAAGTGACCATCTAAACCTGTGTTTTGGTCTGCCACTTTCTTGTAGCATACCTTCCTTCCCCTGCCTGCTGTCTCAATCCTGTACCCTTCTGAAGGCTTGCTTTATTTTGACAGAATCATCTGGCTGAAATTAGTAGATCACTCGATACCAAATTTGTTATTTAAGAAAAGATTAATCCATGCAATTTTTGTTGGTTTACACCCACATCAAATATTTTGCTGTGTATAAAACTGTGTATACTGGGGCATTCATCTCCAGAGCTGTAATCGCTGTCTGTAAGAGCTGCAGCAACGTAAATTTTCTCTTTAAGCAGGTGCTTTAACCATTTCCTTGCTAAGAATGAGAAACTGAACAGCTGAACCTCTGCTGTTTTATTTATTAACCTGTATTACTGCAGCACTGAGGAAGCTTAGGCGTGTCCAGCCGGGAGCAAGTCTCCTTTAGAAGCCAAGGACTCAGCGTAGCAGATGAAGCTTCTGCTGCTGTACTGTGACCCTCCTAAAGTGGGGAGAGCTACGATGCTTCAGTTGTTCGCAGCTTCAAGGTGTCAATTGAAGTAGTCAGCAGATGTTTTAGAGTAATATTGGGTCTGAAGAACAGACCTGAGAACTACTGAGTTAAAATTTTTTCCTTCCTGGCATAACTTCTGTTGGAAACAAGATTCAGCAGAGTATTCAGGACAGTTCAGTATTAAAATGATGCTGAAAATCAGTTGTTTGTATTCTCCATGTTCTGCAGGTTAAATAATTTTCTTTCCAAGTGGAACGTTTCAGTGTTAAAAAAATAGATAAGAAATTACTTGAAAACAGATTCTCAAGTATGCCAGGGAAGTTGGATGTTTCCTGCTAATATTAGTTAGGTTACATTTATTACTCCAGATTTATTACTTTGTAGCACAGTCAAATAAAGCATGGTGTGTGCTCAATTTTTCACTGAGAACATTTAATATGAGCTGCTAAATCACCAAAAAATAAAATGTTGTATGCAAATCTGGGAGTTTCTTACTGTGATTCAAGTTTAAGGTGTGTATAGTTTTCTACATACACAGATCAAGCTGTAATTTCTCACTTATTTGAAACCTTAATGCTCTTTTTAAGTTTAAAATGCATTTCCCCATGCTAGCAACTTCAGCTATGAATTTGAAGAGTTATTTTTTTAAAGAACAGTGAACTTAAGAATGTTTACACATCTGTAATTTTCCAGCAGTCTTATCTGTGCATGTTTTCTAGATGAATATTTGTAAGTAAACTGGAGATACTGAGAATACTTAAATGAGAGGGAAGGAAGGAAGGAAGTGACACATGAGGTCTAGGGCAAGGCATAACCTTGATGGGAGTAGGGTCATCTGCTGGGCTGGGATTAAATGTTTCTACAAGCACTGGTTCAGTGGCATGTACCATCTGCTGAGGCTTTTCGGGAGGTTGAATTGCAGGAGATGTAGAGAAGATGTAAGAGCTTCTTAGGATTTGACTAATGAAGGGATCATATAATTGAAACATCACAAGAAGAAAATTAACACAAATTCCTTACAGTCTCACCAGCCAGACATGAAGATATTGCTTCTTATAGGGTCATTCTGCTGCTCTTTGGGAAAGTGCTGATAGTAGAGTGGTGGGTAATGCATTTTTTTAGCCTTTCTGGAAGACCTAGAAGCTTGTTAACCGAAAGCATTTTTGTACTTCCCTTTGAGTGGGATTTGCTTAATTGTGGTTCCTGTGATGCCAGGGTGGCCTGAGCTGCTGGAGTGGGGTGATAGCTCTTGCTGACGTGTTTGCCAGTGCACAGCCCTCTCCCCTTTCACAGCTCTGAGTGTTTTGAAGTTGTATCTATAAGGAGGTCTGGGATGCAGGTTATCATCTCCTTCCCACAAGTGGGTTCTTGGAGCAAGATTTTGCAGAATTATTATTTGTAGTGCCAGGTGTAGGCTAGATTGGAATTTATACTTGGCTTTTTCGCCGTCTTTGAGAGGGATATCACATGGAAGAAATAACCTGACTGAAATATCTGAGTGTTCAAATGTGCATCTCTGGTTCTAGAAATGCACACAGTAAAGTCTGAGTTGAAGAAATGGTACCTGCTTCACAAGAACATGCAGTCTGCTTACTCTGCTTGTCAGAAAGTTGATAACTGATTTGGTTTTTTAATTCACTTATTTTTTTTTCTTGTTGTTTGCATTTGTTTTTGGGTTGGTTTTTTTTTAGATCATCAGTTATCCTTTGCTCTCAATCAGTAAGTCTGCCTGGCCCAAAACAGGTATTAGTAAGTTGAGGGGAAAGAAGTCTGTTGCAATCCCCAAAGGCATATGAGCCCCCAACACAATCCTCTCACAAGCGTTTATTCTTTGACAGTGCTGAACCAACAAATACACAAAAGTGCTACTGGACAAAGCCTGTCCAAGGCTTAGTTGGAGAGTTTCTGGCTATTGTTACTAGAGCAGCTAGGTACTTCTTAATTGTATTTAAACACGTTTACATTTTAAATGCAGTTCTGGTATGGCCCATCACATGGTTGCATCCATGCTTGCTTTGGGGCTTTACTGTTTATGCTGACTTGAACTTTCACTAGAAACAGAGTCCTAGTGGCCTCAACTGGACAGCTTGGCTATGCAGATGCCAGTCTGACAGGTTCATAGAACAGGTAAAGTTCCTAAAAAGAAAAATATGGAAAGCTGTAAGTTTTATTGTGCCCTCTGCTTTCTGTGCCTTCTGGGGAAAGGGATGGGATGGTAGGTGTCAACATTACAAACCAGGTGTTTTCAGCACAGACCCAGATGTGCAGACATATTGTTGTGCAACCAAAGCGTCCATAATACTTATACAGAAATGAGAGAGGTGCCAGGAGTGTTAAAACAATCTTTGGTAAGTTGCCCAGCTGTATTAGATTTAACGATAGCGTTCTACTTAGCAAATCTTGCTTTCACATGGGTGTTTCAGAGACTTTTAATAGCAGCTCCTTCATTCCCTTGGCAATATGGGAAGTTTGGCCTGTGCATTCTTATTACATGGCACAGATTCTTATAATGTTTAAAAAAATCTTTTGAAAGCAGTGGTCAAATGTGAAGTTCTGACATAATTATGTAATACTTTTTCATTATAAATCTAAATTAGTCTTGTGTAGAGAGGCAAATAACTTTATTTGTAGTGCTGGTATATATTTTGGTCTGTGGGAAATATAATCTGCAGTATGAAGTTTGAAATTGGCCTATTGGATCTTGTACCAGTGAATTATTCTTTCTTAATCTTTATGCTTCATTGCATTCTGCTCCTCCATTGCCCTGCCTTCCTCCCAAAAACTTTCCACTGATGGTGCTTAAAGCTCTGAGAATTCAGCACTATGACTTTCACAGTAACCAAAGTTTATTTTAAGAATAGCATTATGAAATGAGTAACATTGCTATTCTCTGGTGTTCAACATTGTACAAAACTGTCAAGGTCAGTAATTTCCATGTAGGCTCCAGGTGTTAGGGCCGTTCTTAATTAGATCTTGTTGTATTATCATGTGATCAACTGAATTGTCTGGAAAATTCGTTAGGCTGCTTGTTTTCAAAGTCATCCTTTTCATACTCATTTTTAACCCAGAGTTTCCTCTTCTTTCCTTTTTTTCTTGAATAAATATCTTTAGACCTCATGAGTCTTGCATTTAATATTTCCCAATGGCTGCTAATACTAATTTAGCTGCTACCGTGTACTTGGTACCCATATAAAGTCATATGCCCACATACTGACTGAGAACAGAAATTTCACAGCAAAGAGAGAAAAATACCAAAGTGTATTAGTAGTGTTTTTTCCAGAAAAATGAACAAAAGCTGTAGGCATGTGTACTATTTTGTTCACTAACTGAAGTGTGATGCAGAATAGCTTTGGTAGAGAATCTTAATGATACCTGTGTGTATCAGTATTGATAGATATTGCTCACAGGGATCATTGGTAGGTATGTGTCTTACTGAGCTATATAACCTCCCTTGCAGAGACAAATTGAATCTGCCATTCTGTTTACCTAGATCCTATTTAATACAGTGACATTTTGAACAATTACCTCTTATTTGCCGTATATGTAAAATGCAGAACAAATAGATTTTTGCTTTAGACCTTTGCATTTGATAAAGTCATTTCTTTCAACAAGTAAATTTTCATAAATTCAAGGGCCCCATTCACTGTGTGGAAATAAATATCTTCAATGAACAGTGGAATTGCATCCTTAGTTTTTGTACAGAGATGTTGTGTAGTGCAAGGTGAAATGAAATAAAACCTATTAACTTTAAAAAGGCCAGATGAAAACTAGACACATGCTGTTTTGTTGTACTGTCTTCCTGCTGAGCGTGAATCTTAAGTTTCAGTGAAGGAATGTAAGAAATTCTTTTATGAGTTTGCAGGGATGGTTGTGGGAGCAGCAGTCTGGTTGGTTGTACACATAGATTGTGTTAGAGCTGTGTTTGATTTCTTACTCTGTCTTTTTACTCAGATTACGGATTTGTCACTACCCAACTACCTGATGGCTTCTTCACTTGGGCTGCTTCCTACTCAGCTCCTGAACTCATACCTGGGCACTACCTTGCGCACCATGGAGGATGTGATTGCGGAACAAAGTGTTAGTGGCTATTTTATATTCGGTTTCCAGGTAAGTTAAAATAATTGCTTTCATAGACCTTGGTAATGATAGTGTCAGTCTCTTTGTGACTTCTGTTGACTGCTAGATACCCTGAAAAATGGGTTTCCAATGTACTATTTTCTTATGTTTTTGTTTTATGCTGTTAGAAATGTTTTGTTCTCTAATACCTCACTGTGACACAAAGCAGAACTTAGTGTTTTCTTTTTCTGACACAGTTTTGGTAAGCTTTCTTCTCTTGTCCTCTGTGGTAATCTCCTGCTGAATTCTAGGCTTGTCAAACCACCCCTGCACAAAAGCCCATGTGCCACCATCTATGAAGTGACGTGCTCAGGATGTATAGACACAGCACCTGTGCAGTGTTCACTGTTAGCACTCTGCATCCTCATTTTGCCTGGGTATCCAGAATTAAGAGTGCTGTAAAAGTATCATTTTGCTAATGCCTAAATCAGAATACCCTAATTTAACAAGTGAGTAAATTAATGAGAAGTACATAGTACCTTTACATGACTTTAGGTGATGAAATAATTTGTCAGTGAATCTTGGGTGTAAGCCTCAAGTCTGAGACCGTTACGAGCATAGAGGTTATGGGTATTTCATAACTAGATTATATATTAAAACTTCCTCTGGCAGTGGCAGTACCTCAAGCTGTGTTTGACTAGCAGTTACCATGGTTTGCAGACTTTCAGTAGGTACTGCAGTCATTTATATTCCTCAGTTTTTACTTTCATAAAGCTGATATTTAACAATGCTAACAGAAAACTAAGTCTAGGACCATTTTAAGCATACCTTCCCTCCTTCCCCTGATACTTGTGTGTTCTTAAATAGAACATATAATTTACAGGCTTCACAGAACAGGGCTATGAGTATTAAAAATGCCTTTTTAAATGTGGGGTTAATAGCCTTGATACATCAAAGAGAAAACAAATGGTTATTTGATCAGCTGTTATTGTAGTAATGAAATGTTATTTCCAGGGTAGTAGTTTTTAGTGGTCTTTTTCTTTTTTTTCCATTAACTTTTTTTTTTTTAAATGACATTGACTCTCCTTTGCAGGTTGTAACATAACTGTTGCTCTGGTAAGTGCTAGCTGGGTGGCTTGAATGTTTGAATAGGAATACTGACCTCCTTGAGAGCAATCCTTGGAACCTGACTGAATAAATGAAGGGGAGGCCTTTGGTGGAGGAATTATTTGCATTCTCCCACTATCTCTCAGGCATCTACCTGGTGCTTTGCCTGGCTGAGCTTTGTTTGAACTTTGATCTAGTAAATAGCTTGGAAAATCCCTCACATTTCATGATTGTATGTATATATACTTTTTTTAAATTATTCATCTAAGGAACTAGGTTACTGGTAGTAGTATTTCTAAAACCAATCAAATTTAAATATTTGGGTAAGCTTTTAGAATAGGATTTTTCCTATGTATTCAGAACTTGGTTTCCATAGTTTTATTTTGACTCTTCTGTTGGATGTCTTTTGAAATGGATAACTTGAATTGGTGAAGAATATCTCTTTCACCATAAGGATAGTAAAGCCATGGAGCAGATTGCCCAGAGAGGTGGTGAAATTTCTGCCTTGGAAGTTTGCAAGACCTGACTGGACAGAAGTTCTGAGCAACCTGTTCTGATCTTGCTGTATAATATTAAGTAGGATTGCAGCAAAAAAACTAGACTAGTGTTTTATTGAAACCAAAAATCTGTCTCTGGTGAGTGCAGTGCATGCCAGTGTCATTGAATGAGTAACTTGTAAGCAAAAATTGGTCAGGTTTATTTCTGATTTTTGTGGTAAAAGTTTCATAATTCTTAGCAATATAATATAGAGCAAAACTCAGAATGAAACCCCTAGTTTTAGACAATATTTCTTCCTTCAACAAGTAAAAAAATCCCGCATCATTGACATCGTGTCCCCTCCCTGAGCCATCCTCCAGAAATAAAGTTCTTCCCACACAGACTGCTGTAAGTCACTCAGAAACTCTGATTCTGTCCTATTCAGTCCTGATATCTGAGGAGCACAGTGGCACTGCTGCTCTGTGCTGTTTTCCACACCAGAGGGCAAAAGACAAGAAGTTTTATTTCCTTTGGTCTGTGTCATCCTCTGGTTCTGCTCTGCTGTTTTGCAAGTTGCAGGTGCCCAGTACAACTGGAATCTATTATTCCCTTGGTATATGGAATACAGCCTCTCTGACTTACAGAAGTACACCATGTCGTTTCTTTGTGGAAGCATTTTTGCAAGAGAGGAATTGAAAGAATTGCTTTATAATAAGTATATGGATGTCGACAGAAAGAAAGGAACCATCTTTTCAATTCCTGTAAATATTTAAGTTCTATGTAATGTCTGTGTTCTGGTATGTAGGATAGTTACTCTGTTAGCGTGTGTAGGTTTAGAGCTGCTCACTGGTTAAGTTCCTCTCCCTTCTAATGTCTTGCCTTTGAAGCATTGAGTCAACAAATGCTTTCATGAATCTTTGCATCCACAACTTATAATTTTGTTCAGACCAGTTGCTTTGTATTCATGCCTGCAGCCTATATAGCCTACAACACTCTTCTTTTATTTGCAGATTGTCATAAGCATAGGACTCATGTTTTATGTCGTTCACCGAGCTAAAGTGGAACTCAATGCAGCTTTTGTAGCATGTGAAATGGAAATGAAGACGTCGCTTGTTAAAGACAGTCAACCAAGCATCACTGGTTCAACCACATACTGCAACAAAAGGACAGTAGCATTCTCTGGAGGAGGTGTCAATATTGTGTGATTTCAAGTATTAATAATTAAGTAAGGTTTTGTGAACCTGAGCTGTCACCTAGAAATATCTATGGATGGTTGAAATATATTTTAAAAACAATTGCAAGTGATTACAGGTTGTACTGTGGCACAAATCAACTGACCAGCTTTTCGATTGCACAGGGATGACTTCTAGCAAGAAAAGGAAAATGGTGAAGTAACTTAAGATGTAAATGCAAATTTGGCTGCACCTTTGGTCATTTATTATGCCTGTCATGGCCTGTAGTCTGCACTTTAGTTTTTTTTCTCTTTGCTCCTATAAACTGAGAAATGCTTCTATAAACTGAGAAAAGTAGCACAGAGGTAAATATTTTTCTGCTTAGCATTATTTATAAGGCTGAATAATTATATCCAGTAGAATTTTATTACTGATAAAGATGAATGAGAAAGTATGCAATTCAATGTATGTTATTCTTGAATGTGCTTTTTGCTTTGGAATTGCTTCCAGAACTTGGAGTGTAATATTTAGCTAATGATGGGACCATTTGGCTTTTCTTCATTTTTGATTTAAAAAAATAGAACCCTATATAAATTTTGGTTGAATGTATTTTTCTAAGTCATTACAAGTGTTGCAGAGCCATGCATATGTGTTCACACAAGCTTAATCCTGCATTGTGGGACTAAAGTGCTCTTAAATTACATTTTAAGTTACACTGTGTAATATGCAAAGTACAAGGGAACATAGAGAAGTTAGATTGCAGTGACTATTTGAAGGAGACTTCATTGGTTTTGCCACCTTGGTGATTGTAACAAAGGGCTGTTCCATGTTAGTCCTATTTACAGTATTTTTCATTGCTAAAAGGGTGGAGTTTTTCAACTGTAGAAAGGCTTCCAGAACAGGGAGCTAAATCCCTCCTTTAAACAGAATGATGGGATACTGGCAGTACTAATTTTACAAGAAGGTGGCCTTTATTTTGTAAGTGAATCCCCCCTCCCTTTAAAAAGCTTTAAAAATACACTTTGGTTGACACGTTTTTTGTACAGGTTTTACATTTTTTAAAAGATGCAGTCTATTACAAATTTCATCAGATTGAAGAAATGAAAACTAGAGATTCTCCTTGGAAAAATAAATAATCCAGTAATGGAGGAGGACAGCAATGTCTCTGAGACTCAGGAATTCTGACTCCATTTTTGCAAGACAACACTGTATTGGATACTGCTCCTTTTACACGTGCCGTGGACTGTTTTTCACCACGTTTGAATAGACTGGATAACCTGATAGTAACGTGTGTGTGTAAAAGGAAAACAACAATAATGCCTGAACATGATGTTCTCTATATGCGATTTCATGTAGATACACATACCAGTATTCAATTGCTCAAACACACGCAAGTCATCTGATACAAAAATAATGTAAAGTATTACTTATTTTGTAGTTATTTTGGGTGAATTTTTAAGGAGGCCTTCAGGCTTCAAGATTTTGTGTTATTTTCTAACAGTATGACCGTGCCTCCTTGTTGTAAGGTTGTTTGTAAGGTCCAAACAATTTTTTCTTAAGAATAGCAGGTCTTCAAGGTTATTGCGAAGCAGAGATCTGGTAGTGCCTAACAGCCTTACTGAGAGGACGTGTGGTATTTGTGTAACTGGACATCTACACATCCTTCGTAGTGGAAGTTCCATTTTGTTCTTTAAATTTGTATCCTTTGCAGACTAGTGTTCCTAGGTCTTGTCACCTAAGGAACTGAACTAGTTAAATGAAAACAACAAAGTTCAGATTGTCTCCTTTCTGTTGTTTTGTTTGGGTTTTTTTGGTTGGTTGATTGTTTTTTTGGGTTTTTTGATTGGTTGGGTTTTGAAAAGGCAATCTGTATATACCTGGAAGTGTTCATTTACACATCTCTGCCTCTGACAGCTCCTGTGTGAAAACAAGAGAGCCAGATAACTTTTTGATGGCGTTATTTGTCATCATAGTATAATTGAGTCCTTTCTTAACTAAAGGGGTTTATTGTTTAGTTTGGTTTTGTTTGGTTTTATTTGGTTTTGTTTCTTGGAAAAAACAGTCCCTCACTAATGAACTGATCTGAACTTTGCTCCATCTTGCCAAATGAACACTAGTGTTTTGAAGAGGGTATCTCTTTCTTTGCATTTTTTAACTAACTTAAGGTTGCATTTGTTATTTGAGACGTTTCCCAAATACGTATTTTGAAGTGCTTTTATTTCCATGACATTTTGTAACCAGAGTAACTTCACTATGTGAACACTTTTGTAGTATGGAATTAGTTCTTAAGACTTTTGCATTTTGCTTGATACTTGTAATATTTGTGTAAAAGTTAATGGGAAATGTGCATTAAAAGGAACTTTTCTGTACCATGCCAATCATAGTTTTATACAATAAATTCACTCAAATTTCTTTAAAGGAATATGTATTAAATTTTTAAGTTGCTATGACATAGATAGAAAGAAGGTGCAGTGGAGTCTCATCCTTACCTATGCATACAAGGATAGTTACCTACATTGAAGGAGTAACATGTCAGATTTTAAGGATGAATTCCATGGATGGGGGGGTTACTGATGAGGGAAAGACACTTGAGTTTGGGTTTTTTGTTAATTAAATACATGCTTAATTCTATTAAATACTTTGAAGATTAGGTATTTGCAGCTGCCTTTTTGATAAAAGGATAAGTATACATGGGCTTATGAGAAACATGCTACTGAACTGAAAGAGGATTGATATTTCTGAGTATAACAGTAGTAAATGTGATTATTACCTTTTAAGATACTCTCCCTACCTAGTGCAATTAAAACCCACAAGGGTATGAATCTGGTTTAAACAATATGTGACAAGTAATTTTCATGAATATTTTCTTATTTCTGCATTTTGCATATGAAAGATACCTAAATGGCAGGTCATATGGAAGAAGGAATCTCAGCTGCAAGGCACCAGTTTTCCTTCCTCCTTGTGGTAAGTGCAACTGTGTCATAAATTTGTCAAAATTTAACTTAAGCTAATCACCTGTGAGGAAAACCTTTTTTTGTCCAAGAGCTTTATTTACTAGTTTCATACTGATTTTTGCAAAGCAACTACAGCAAGCATTGCTGAGGTCAAGTTTGAAAAATGGAAGAGCTGCTCTTGCATGGTGTATGCCTTGTGTACCATTTTGGATCCTTTGCATTCATTTTCAGTTTTCCACTTGAGGCCAATATGATTTGGCTTTTGACTGACCAAGATTACTGGAGACATCTGTTGCCCTGTAAATAATCTAAGATATTATGTGTAAAATGAAATATAAAAGTGTTCCCATTCACATTGTAGTAATTTTTAATGACAGAAGTGAAGAGCTGGAGTAGCTCTTTGACAGGCTTCCTCGCTATAATTCCAAGTTGGTATAGTTCTGTCTGCATATGATGATGGTATTTGGGTATGAGGGAATAGGAATCAATTGCAGAGGGGGAGCTGGTGCAAATGTTGGCTCTGCTGGGTAAAGAAGCTTGCTTCTGTTCTCTCCAGTCCTGCAGAATTAGTGATGGACCTGACAGCACAGGGATGATGGGTCTAACAAATTCTCTTTCATGGACATTAGCATTTGTTTCACACTACCCTGCTGTATTGATTTTTAATTTATATTAATTTATTAGTGATAAGTAGCAAGAAACTGAGTAATGGCTTCAATCCTGTCCCTTTCCTCCTACTATAGATCATCTTGGCATATTGCTAAACTTAAAATTACATTTTAATGAAGTCCTGTGTTCATTAGTGTAAGTTAAGTCCTTGCTACCAAGTGACTAATGTGTACTTGGTTGGCTCTGGATCGTTGATTCATTTGGAAAGTGTGCTGGACCAGATTTGCTGTTGTGACAGTGCACAGTCCTCTAACTTTCCTTCTGAATATTTAGAACTTCAGATGCATTGTAAAAGAAATGAGCAATATAGGCTCTTACTGTATGGTGAGTGTTGCTTTGCTTTAGAACAAAGGTCATTAGCAAGATAGCAGAAGGGTTTGTTCTGCCCTGATCTTGAGACTTGAATATTGGATGTCTGTCATCCTTTTTTGGAGACAGTATTTCCAAGATGTAGCTCAGATAAGCTTACGTGAGTCAAGGTAATTAAGCACTGGCTTGGGTAAAGAGCTTATAAAACTTGTATTGTCTGATTGGTGTGACAAGTTTATTTTAATCATACAATCTACAGCCAACACAGCTTGGCCTTGGTGACTGCAATGCGTTGCTTCCCATCCCTCCTCTGCAGGATGGGGAATCGAGAGAGCTACAAGTCATTCAGGCTGAAGGAGAAGAAACAGTCGTGTGAGCACAGCATGTGAGCACAGTTGGAGGAGGTTAAATTAACCGTAACGTTGCCAGAACTGTGAATACATCTAAGTGCCTTGGTTTTGTAGTTGCCAAATCCTTTGACAGCTTCTGCTTATTTCCAGGGCAGGGCAGCTGAGTGGCCTCACCTACAGGCAGGTTAGCATTTTGTCCTCCAGGGAATTCTAGCATGCTTTAACTTTTAGACCTCTTGACTTCTGAAATAGTCTTCTGACAAATTTTGCTGACGTTTCTCTGATTTTAATGGTTTAGTTTGTCCCAGTAACGGGGCAAGATCACCTGGGGTTCAAATATGTGTACCAAGTGGTGTCCATGCATGTGCATGATCTCTCTTTGCTGAATATGAGGTGTTTCCCTCTGTTTTCAGTGAGCTATAGCCGTTTGCCTTAAAGGTTATGGGTGAGTGGGTGGGAGGAAGGAAGCAAAGGCCTGTGGTGAAGGACTATTCTAACAGCAAATTTTCACTCCATACTTTAGAAACCTGATTGCTTAAGATCACAAATATTCTCCATTTAATGTGAGAAATAGTAGGTGGTGATAGAATAGACTAATGAATTCTAGAAATCACAAAATTAAACAGAGGTGACAATATGCTTTAATACATGTTGAAGCACACAGAGGATAGAGGGGTGGTTTTTTGCTTGGATTTTGGAAGGTGAAAAGGAGTGGGAGTGGTACTACTGGAAGAAAATAACACTGAAATGGCAATAATATGAAACAACTCTTGATTCTTTTAAACCTTGACTTTTTATGACTGTCTCAGATGTCTTTTACAGATATGAGGAATAGTGTCTTGAAAGCAGCTGGAGTAAATGCCCTAAGAAAGATTATCTCGTCTTCTGGAGAGCTGCTGGATACACACCTCTGCCTCCAGTGCTTTTATAACTTGGGCTAGCAAAGTCCAGACCAGCAGCAGTGGCTAGCTCTCATCAGAAGAGGAAGATTTGTTGCTGCGCTTTTGATACTTTATGCAGCAGCAGCAGCATAATGGGATATGGTTTGCTTGCCTGAAAGGCTTCTTTTTGGCCTTGCTTAGCTTTGCCTGACACAGGTGGTGGCTGCGAGAGGAAGAGCTCTGCACTTCCTCTTTGCTTTTCCACCAGCTGGGGAGGCAGAGGTTGCTGAGCTGAAACCAGAGATTGCTCTGTGTCCTCCATGTTCAAATCAGTATCTGAGTGGCTTCTTTTCTAAAAAAAAAAAAGAAATCACAAAACCAAAAAACCAACAACCCCAAACACCACCATTCCAAAAAGCTTCAGAACTGGTAAAGTTCATACCAGTAAATGAATATCCTACATATTCTCCTGTAGATGTAAATAAGAATGATGTCTTGTGTGTTCAGACAGCTGTAGTATCTCTTCCATGCTCAGTGACTCCTATGGGAAATGAGGTTCTCCAGTCAGAGCTTGCAAGGGGTCCATTACTATGGTAGCCTTGCAGGGATTTCCTTGCAGTTTACATTCACTGGAAATCACTGATCTGATACATTCTCACATTGCACTGAATTTTAGCGTTTCACAGCTGTGGAAACCATAGCCATATGCATGCGTGCTGCTCCAAGGTCACATGAATTAGTACTTTACAAGCATTTTGTGTTTTTTCTGTTGTGTTTTGTGGGATGGCTGCACTAGTTATAATGTGTGTCTTTCCAGGTTTTATTAGCCTGAGCGCAGTTGGTTTTTGTGCAGTGATTTGAAATGTATTTCTCTGGCTGTAGCGTGCCTCTTTCCACCTGCCCCCACAGCAGCCACAGTAGTACATCAGATACTGTATGTTTATCTTTTGGTTTGCAGGCAAACAGAGGACACTGCTATATATACATACTGGTTAGTCATTGAGCAGGTTTTTTTCTGTGGCCCGTTCCTTTCAGCTGAGGAATCTGTCCTTTTTTCCAGCTCCATAGATCACTCTCTTCTTGCAGTGGATGCTTCTTTAAATTAAATTGGGTGGCAGAGTCTGGAGGAAGAACTCTGGACTCCTCAGAGCCCCTGGCATTTGCACAGGGTGAAAGTCTTGTAATGAGTTTAAAAAATGTTCCGTAGACAAGCAGTTTGAGAATTGAAAATTTAGAGGAGGAGGGGAAAAGTTGCAATTAGCGCAAGAGTATTAGTATACTTAGCGGGAGGTAAAACCCTGGCAGCTATAATTAGACACCGTTATTCTCCCCTTTCAGTGAGTCATTCCATAAAGACTGGATTAAATGTACTTCTTTAAAAAATTCTTTTCACTTGTTAAAGCCCAAATAGAAGAGGGAAGGGGAGACATGGAAGAATGCGTTAACAATGCAAAAAATGCAGATTCATAACGATTACTGAATATTAACCTTGAGGCAAGGCTGAAATTTGCTTTTCTAAGTGGCAGGTATGTGGGTACAAATCTACTTCATTATATCTGCTCTGATAAGCAGTAAACATGAAGGAAAGGTAGGCATGTAGTAAAGCATGGGTAGATTTGTATCACGTGGATTATATTCTCTAGGGGAAAAGTCCCTGTGGATTCTGGTTTTGGGGTTATTTGTAAAGTAGAAGTACCTGGTGTTCTCTTCCTCCTCTCCATGCTGACTGGATGAGCCACTTCAGTGTCTCAGAATTGGCCAAATGTATAGCTGTGATAACATGGCATGGGCCTGAGAAAATAATCCCTCCATTTTATCAGCAGCTCTAATCAGCTTGGAACTTGAAGAGAGGAAAGCTGGAAGATTCACCTGTACTTTCTGATAATGGATATCATTATCCTTAATGACATTTACAGTGTTTCAGGTACCTTTGGTGGAAACCCTGTACAGATGTAATGTGATTACATTTGCCTAAGACATGAATTTTCTCCTAAAAGGACTTATTTTACCCAGTATTTAAGGATCATTGTATACTGGTTGGGAACTTCTGTCTCAAGCACATAAAATCATTTTGATCAGCTGAAGCTCCCAAAGAGCAGTTTGTTTCCAGGTCGTAGCACTGTAGAGTAATGAAGATTGGAAGGGATATCATTCAGTCCAGCCCCTGCTCAGGTCACATCCAGTTAGATCATCTTGCCTGAGGGCTATGTCTGGCTGAGGCTTAAAATGTCTTTAAGGGTGGAGAATTCATAGGCCTGGGTAACCTGGTCCAATCTTTGACCAACCTTATGGTGAAGGAATTTTTCCTCATACTTGGTCAGAATTTCTTGTGTTGCAGTTTGTGTTAATTGCTTCCCCTTGGGCCACTGATCACCTCTGGGAAGATTCTGGCTCTTCATGCAAGAAGATCACAGATGAGGAAACAGGCATTTGCAAACACTGACTTGGCTAAGTTACAGAGAGAACAAAGAAGAATATGAAATCCCAAGTGACATCTCAGACTAACTGTTTTTATTCTGCTGCTGAGTATGCATTTTTCCCATTTCATGCAGTAACTTCTTAGACATGTCCCAAAACTTGAACTGTTGTATTTAAATGATAAGTAGCTATATCATATATTATTTTATTCCAAGATTTTCTTGTAAATGTTATAGTAATTATTAAACTTTTCTTTGCAAAGTATCAGCTTAAAATAATATTGGGTAAAAATGATACCAGAATATCAGCTATTCAGAGCAGATTGTTTTTCTTCATAAAGGTATCTACAATAATGACAATTAATACAAACGTCCAAACACTTGCAAATAAATGTTTCAAGTACTGCAAAATTGATATGGATCATTTTCAGGCCCTATGCAGTCCCAGACACTGTTTTATCTTTTCTAAGGGTAGTGTGTATTTAAGAGTGGCAGGACGATAGTAATTAATGCTGCCATTACAAGAGAAGAAAATAATTTGTTAGAACTTCCCAAAGAACACTGAAAGTTCTGTTACGCATAGTAAGTATTAGATACCCAGAACCAGGTTTCCCTGCAGTACTTTGGTGCCTAAAACATGTATGAAGCCATGTACTAAGGGCTTCCAAAGCATTTCAGCACCCAATACCACTAAACATTTCTAGTGTTTTCCAGTGCTTCTGAGGGGTGATCCATGTCTTTGCCTTGTGGCCTACTGCATCTGTGTCGCTCAGTCCAGCGTTCAGAGAGGCACAAGAGATTCAGAATGGGAGTGTTGTGGTATCTTCTGCAGCAATTCCCTGATTCCCACTGATTTCTGAACTTGTCAGCTTTTGGGGATCTTCACTCATGATGAATCAAGATACTGTGATAAATGTGTCATGCCTCTTAGAGAGGGACTCTCTTGCTGAGTTGCCTCAGGCATACTTACCTCTAGTTTGGAGCAAAAGAATTAAAATTTGATCCACTTCTCTTGAAATGTTGAACCTTAGTCTACCTAGATGTCATTTAAATGCAGACTGCAGGACAAGCTCAGATGTACACTGAATAAATCACAAGTGAAGACTGTGACTGTATTGAAACACTGGACAGTGGATTAGGCCTAATCTCTACCAGCATCTTAAATTACTCAGCCTAAATCATGTGGAGGTTGTTAGCTGGAGCTGCAACGTAATTCAAAGCAAAAGTGCTGCTTGCTATATATGGTTTCACTTTGCTCTAGAGATCACTCAGCATATGTCTGAGATGATCTTGAAGAAGGTAGTGCTGACACATTTTGCTTGTACTGTCTGTACTATGTACAGGAAGAGAGAGGAGGCGTGGAACAAAGAGGTCAGGAAACTGGTTGTTCATATATATATATATATATACACACACACATTATATATATATATATGAGACTGCAGATTGAGTAGGCTCACGGCTTTGTGATCTCAGGCACACAGGCATTTTGGACTTCAGAATACATTTCTTCTTCATCTCACAAAAGAATCTTTGCAATAGTGCAATTTTAATCTGTAAACCAATTTTGCCCAGGGGGTTGGGATGCTATGTCTGTGTGCTTGCAAGTCAAAAACCACTTCTCAGATTCCTGTCCTTGCAAAGCCAGCCTGAAAATCTGGTCCCTGGGAGTGTTTCTGTGAAACTAGCTCTGAGCTGTGTCGCTTTTGTCTTTGCAGAGAGGAACACCAGGAAGACATGCTGCCAATTCAGTAGTTCTGCAGCATTTACGATCAGTCTTCAGCTGCCATTTCGAAAGGCTGAAAATTTGCAATAAAAAGTATAGCAACAAGAAAGCTTTATTATCTTGTGTCAATATGATTACAATATTAACTTCACATAGATTCCAAGAACTTTGCTATATTTAGATGTGTCCTCTGATGTATGCTTAACAGTTTGGGGATTTAATAATAAATTAAAATACAGATGGCACCCACTCTGGAACTAGATGGATTATCTCATTGTGTGATACTGGAATTGGAGCAGATAAAAGCAAAACCAGTTGTATTTTATCATTTAAGTATAATTTAAGCATATAAATTTAAGGGTTTATATCAGTATGTTCATATATAAATGCAATAAATCTTTAGTTCTTACTTAAGAAAGCTTCAACTTTCTTAAAGGCTTAAGAAAGTGCTTATATGAAAAAATCAGTATGCTAAATATTTTGATCTGGAGGGATGAGAGAGAACTCCTGCACTGTATTTTGCATCCTCCCCTTGCTCTGGTTAAAAAAGCCCCTCATTTTCCAAGTGTAGTCATGTGCTGAAGGATTTTAGATCTTACAAATCTAATAGGATGACAGAAAATTGCTCCAAAGAGTGTCTTTACACCCTTCATAGGTGGCAAATATAATAAAAACATTTTTAGTCCATATTAATAATTAATAAAAAGAATAATAGAAAATAATCTACTGTCTCTTCATTGAGCCTCTCATTTGAATACATGGATGAAGTTCCAAGCAGCATTTCTGGAAAATGTCAAATTTTGGACTTAACATAATTAAGGTCTGAACTCAGCAGAGAGGTTTGTACAGCAAGGTAAATTCTTGCATCTTTGCAGAACAATAAAATATCCCCCTCAGAAAAGTCTTGTGATAAATGCTACATTAAATGAAATATTTTTACTAATTTTACTATCTAAATACCATTCTTTTAATAATCAGAATAATATTCAGTGGAGAAAATTGTAAGAAGTAATAAATTGTTGTGTTACATGTAGGTTGCAGAAGGTGAATCCCTTTATCCACATCTTGAAGAACAGTATGTTACAATCCAGATCAGAATGAATTTAAGAAAACCACTGTTCACTAAATATAAAATATAAAGAAGTTCTTAGGTAGGTAGGCTACATGGAGGCAGACTTTGAGCATCTTTCTCCCTTTCCCCTTTCTCACTTTCAAGATGGATTTGTGATAGTGACAAGGTTAGTATCTGTCAATTCTTTTTCTTTTTGAAAGGGAGGGGTATTTCTGAGGATTAGGAATCTTTTAAACTCCCATGACGGCAGGACTTCTTCCCATCTTTTCAGTGGAGCTTCTTCTCCTTTGGCAGATTGATTTGCCATTGTAAGACTGTTTGCCTGGCTTTTCACTTGCAGGAGAAAAATAGGCAAAGATCTGATCAGGTGCCACTTGTCTGTAATAAGGGAACAACCTGATGCAAGATTGCCAGTGTTTTTTCTTCAAGGGGATGCTCTGGGATAGAAAACTGCTTTATATTCTATCTGTTAGCTTGACCTATTTGCACATCAGTAATCATCTCTCTTTAGAATTATAAATAAAACTCTGTGTCTTATTAGGAGCTTCCTCATGTTGATAACCAAGTTTGGCTAATTAATGTGAGATGTATTAGTGTGCTCAGGAGGGGGAGTTATGGTCCACAGTTTGTAGTCTCCCTGACTACCTCTTCCCAAACAGGGATTTGTGCAGGGAAACAAAGGACTACTGACCTCATGGTCTATAGTGGATGCAAGAAGCAAAAGGAATCACAGCAAAACTTTATATTCTTCTCTTTGATGTTTTTCAGTAATGATTTTTATTTCCACTGGAGCTATCTGAAGTGGAGCTGTACTTTTTGGCGAGTAGGTTGACAGGTCATAATTAAAAGAGAATTAAGCTGCAACTGTAATAATAAATTATGTCTGTGACTGTTTGCTGGTACTGAGATGTAGTGTCTTGAACAGCCTGTATCCATAAGCTAAACTCTCTTTTCCTTTGACATGGGGTAGAGATACCCAAACTGGATGAATTCTGCAGGCATACTAACTCCCAAACCCAACTTGGAAGATTTGTAGGAGAGTGCCACTTAGGCCAGGGACTGTTTTAGTAATTTAGGAATGTAGTTGAGAGAGTGAATGTTTGAGCAGCTTCCTGTTGCTTCTTAACTTCCATATTTTGAAAACAAGTGTATTGCTTGCTTTACAGCAGCAATGGGCTACTCCTAATAGGACCATTTCTGTTACTATGCAGCACATGAGCCTGCAGACCTGCCCCAGCTGTGGAGTGATTGAGGGAAAACTCTCCTGCTCTCTGAAGAGTTACCTGGTTTTCCTCAGCATATATTTCAATTCCTTCTTCCTTCAAGCTGAACATCTCAGTGCCAAGTCATTAGCCATCTCATGTGCCCACAGCCATCCTGCTGGAATATAGAGTCCTTCCTCTAGGGATAAAAAGGAATGCTCTGACAAACTGATCAGAAAAAGGCAGATTTAAAGTGAAGCCTGGTCAAATTGTCTATAAAAAGCTTACAGCATGTGCGTGCTGCCTGGTAGAGCACAATACTCAAGAAACAGGCACGATTTCCTTCCATGGCAGTTGTGGGCTGCAGCAATACTACTGTAGTCTCAGGTGAGTGCTACCACCACTCCCACGATGACTCTCATGAGAAAGCCACATTCAGACACTCTTGTCCCTGCTGACTAACTCTTTACATCTCAAAAGGTCTTACTGCTCTTGGGAGCTTTGAAAATTCACATCCAACTAAATTCACAATAACTAAGATGGCCTTATTTACAAGCAAAGAAGCCTATCCTTCTGCGTAAAGGAGGACAGACCCAGAGTAATAGTGCTGTGCTGAAAGCAGAAGTCTGAGGCTGAGAATTTCATGTTTTGGGGGAAGTGTCTCTCAGTTTTTGTTCCTTATCTGTAGAGATGATTTCTGTTTTCTTATGTGCTTGTGACAGTGTGGGCTTGCTCACAGCACAAGCAACTACAGACCCACTACAGAGGGATTCTGTATCTGTGGGAGGATTCCAGGCACTGTGAGAATTATGAAGAGTAACAATCAGGTATATGGAGCTCTCTAGATGATGGGGATTTGGTGATTTGTAGTTCCTTACAATACATAGGAAACTCTCCCTGGAGGAATAAGAATTGTACTTTTGTTTCATTCCCTCAGTGTGCAGGGAACTTTCTCTGATTTTAAGTAAGGAAGAGATTGATGCTAGATGTTAACATATGACAAAATTGCTTGTAAAAGCAGAGAACTAAACTCAAGTAAAAAGATGGGGGAAGGCATGTTTAGCCCAGTGTCATTGTGATTTGGCTGTCTGTGTTAGCACATAGAATGTAATCACTTGTCTGCAGTTCTGCAGCACTGAAATCCTACAGAATATGGTATTTGTACTGCTCTGAAAAGGAGACACTAGCTATACATGTCTGCTATGAAATATTCAGCATGTCTTCCTACTGCAGGGAGTTTGAAAGACGTGCTGCTAATGCTGGTCTATCAGTGTCTCTTCAGATTTCACACTCAATACGGTTTGTGCCAGATGAGGATGCTGCATGGACAGCTGATGTCTGTCAGTAGCTGGCTTGGGGACTGAGAGTGGTGAGTAAAGGTAATTGAAAGAGTAATTAGATTCTAATTAGTAGCTCTTAAGGCATCTGCTTTCTCTAGCTTGTTTTTCCTTGCAGTGTTTTGCAGTCTTCCTCTCTGACAACCCACAAAGAGATTTAATAAGTTCTGCATGTTTCAGATGCCTTGAAGCTTCATGGTTCCACATTTTGTTGACTTCTTACAAACTAAAGTATTTGGAGCTTTGACTGTGACACAGGCAGGACATAATGAACAGTGGTATATATGATATATATCAATGGCACTAATGCCTCTTACATTGTGCTATCATCTTAAATAGTCACAGGAATAAGAAGGGCAAATGTAAACAGCTGCCCTAGTCTCCCTGATTTTCTGCAATCATGGCTACGGTGTCTTGTCCTGGGCACAAGCTGCATTTGGTACTATTGGCATGCCTAGTTCTGTATTATCTCTCCATCCCTTTTCTGACCTTTCTGTACATGCCATGGTAGTACCTGACTGACCAGACTGAACTAGCGGTTCCTCTAAGACAGTGGTTGATTTCAACTATCTCTAAACTTAATGGAGGGTAAAACAACCACTTTGGGAAGTCAGCTCTACAATTACAGTATTACCTGAGCGCGCGTGTGTGTAGTTTCATTGCAAACTCCAGTGCCTGAAAAAAGGGGGTCTCTTTGTGCTCATAAATGGGAAATCTCTTATATAAAATACACACCATTCATAAAGATGTGAATTTTTTTTTCCAGATACCTGAAACTGCTTGAAGTTCCTGCATCTCCCAGTGCCCACACTGATATATAGGATTATCTCTCTATCTGTGTACTTGTCTGACTGCAGGTTAGGGCCATTAGGTTAGTACCAGTTAAACCAAACCTATGCTAAAAAGGGATATGCCTAACCCTTACATTGTTTCTGAGCATGTTCTAGTATCTGACTTGTTGACTGGAACTTGGTTGGGCTCATGTGTGTGTGTGTGCCTTCCGTGATCAGGGCAGTGACCCTCCAAACCATTAATCTGGTTGAGCTCACCTAACTTTAGCTGGCTGGTTGTTTTGGTTCTCAGCAGAGTCTCTGAAGTAGAAATTAAAGTCCAATTCATAGGATCATATAAAAGGTATCTACTTTGGGACGTAATGAGGCAGTTCCTGAACTGTTCCTGCCTAGCATCCTGTTCTCTGCAGGACTCTGGAAGTATCCTATGGTGACTTGGCCCAGATGTATATTCAGCATAACTCAAATATGATTCGGTGAATCCCATCTCTTGCTGTCTGGAGCATTGAGATCCACAGAGTAATCAACATCAAAGACATGAGATCAAATTTCTGGGCTCACCTGCTGACACCACAGGGTAAATGTGACACTGGAAGTAGAACAGGTTCTGTTTCCTCTTTAATCTGACTGATTCAAGCTAATTTCTACCTACATTCCCAAAGTCTGTCTTTTCTGTCAACAGCCTTCAGTGATTTGAAAAAAAAAAATTAGGCTCTGCCATCATCACAATCAAGAACTCTTTCATGTTCTAAGTAAATACATTGTACTATTTGTGTTTCACTAGTGTCTAAATAGGCCCATGTCCCTCACAGAGCAAGCTGTCCTGAAACTTTGCTAATGCAGATATACCAACCAATTTATACACTCAGACTTCCCAGTCACTCATGATAGAAATTATCCAGGAATTAAGCACATATGGAAAAACCTCTCAGATTTGAAAAGGACAGTAAGCATACTAGTTATTTAACAAAACAAAAAGAAACTATTTTTCTAAGAATTTTCAAGAGGATTGTTATGCTTTTCTTCCATGTTCTAAGTGCTAAATTTATTTTTTGGTTATTTGGAGACTTTCAATTTTCTCCTTCTATTTCCAACAATACAACCTTAGTCTATTGCCTTTTAGCTGGAGTGACAAAATAAATATTGCAGCTAAATGTATGGTTTACCAGGAAGCTGTTCTTGCAGGAGAAAACACTCTTTAGAGTCTCTCAGGACTCCTCCATCACTTGGACAGCTTATCAGTTTATACGCAGCAATTGTTTATCAACTGCTTTTAAATCTCTGCAGGTCACAATCTTGTAATAATTTTAGCTTCAGGTATCTACAACCTAGAAAATTTGGCAATGTTGGTATTCATAAAATAAACATGTCTGGGAATGTTCTCCAGCACAGAAACCAATTGGCACAGAATAGCCCACATCCAACTGTTAAACTAGTTTAACCTCCAAGAAAAGGATGATTGCATCCAAGCTGCCTGCAGGGAACAGTCACAATGGGAGCTAACTCTTGAGGTGTATCTTTAAATTGTTTGTGAAGGTACTAGTTGGTCCAAGTCAAAACAATGTTAGGGACATTTGTAGTGGTTAAATATTCAGAAAATTGAATTCTAGTGGCTGGGAATTTTTCTTGGTGCTTTTTAATAATTACCAGTAGAAATAAAACTTTTGTTGTTGTTAGTTTCATTGGTTTTATATCAGATTACAGCACTTTTTCTGTCTACCAGCAAAGTGGTATCTGGGTTTGGCCTGCATTTTTTTTAAAGCTTAACTGTAGATTGGATACTGTTTTTTGAGAGCCTTTCCCAACAAAGTCAACAATATTTCTGGATCTGGAGTTGTTTTTTTCTCCTTGTTGCTGGTTTCTTGAGAGGGTTTTTTTTTTAAAGTTTGTTGTTGTGATGAGTTTTGAATTGGTTTATTTGGGTTTGGGGATTTTTTTTCTTTGAGTTTGTTTGTTTGTTTCTCTCTTAATGTCACTTTTACTACTTTTCAAACCAGCGTAGGTCAAGTCAATATCAAGCCTCTTCATTATCTTATGTTTACATGATTTATGTTTATTACTTTGAAAAGCATGAGATAACTTTTATTGTGGGTTAAAGCAAAATATGAGATCCCAATTTAAAGCTCATAAGACTTACTCTCTAAAAAATCTTATCCATGAATATTTTTAGACACTGTAAAAGTCCAATGCCCTGCTTTGTCCATTGCACAGGTTCTCCATGTCAGTGATTTAAATGTTTCTCAAGTTTAGTCTTTAGTTTATGAGACTTTGGTTTATACTTCAGAATGCAACTATGTAATTGTTTTTTCCTGTTCTGAATCTCTTCTGTTCTGCTCTTCTGAGACTCCAGCAAGTACAGCTTCACTGTTTACATTCTCCATTCAGCATGATTTCAGCCAGGCTACTGCAGTGCTTTTAGGATAAATGTCAACCTTTTTTATTCATGTACTGATTCAGAGATCCACTGTTTCTGTCAAACTTGGCATCTATAATTGATAACATTTTTCCTAGACATTTTCAGAGAAGTGATTTTCAGTTTTTTGATTTCCAGACCAATAAATTTTGGACCTTTATGTAGTGAATTTCAATACAGCTGAGGGAGCTGGGGTTGTTTAGCCTGGAGAAGAGGAGGCTCAGAGGTGACCTCAGCACTGTCTAGAACTACCTGAAGGGAAGTTCTAGCCAGGTGGGGGTTGGTCTCTTCTCCCAGGCACTCAGCAATAGGACAAGGGGGCACGGGCTCAAGCTCTGCAAGGGGAAATTTAAGTTGGATATCAGAAAAAAATTCTTTATAGAGAGAGTGCTCAGGCATTGGAATGGACTGCCCAGAGTGGTGAATTCACCATCCCTGGGGATTTTTAAATGCAGATTGGACATGGCACTGAGTGCAATGATCTGGTAAATGGATTGGAGTTGGACCAAGGGTTGGACTTGATGATCTCGGAGGTCTTTTCCAACCTAATCGATTCTATGATTCTATGATTTGCCTCTTCTTAATTAAAGGTCATGCATCCTTTATTATGGTAGGTGGATGTCACAGAGTAAAAAACATTGTTCCAGCTCAGTGCCTCCTGGCACTTCTGGAGTCAGGATGTTAGTACAGATGTATTTTTTATCTGATCATTCTGGTCCAGTTTCCTTAAAATACAGACTATACAACTTGTAAAAGCAGTTCCAGTCTATAAGAAAACTGTTCAGGTTCTTATATATTTCTACCAGTGGTCTTTGGGGTATTGATCAATTTAAGACACTCAGAGAGACAGGGGACCTGATAGTTCATTTTTTTATCTTCTGTAATAAGTCTTTGCAGGTCTGAAATAAGAGTATGAGTTAAAAGTATGATTTGAAAGTACTTTAGCTTTTACTCAGGAGAGCAAAAATTCTTTTCTTTCTTGAACTCCAGTGGGAACATGCTGACTTAGAGCTGCATTGCACTTGGCTTTGCCCCATCTCAGTATCAAAGCCTGAGAGAACAGTAAGATGAGCACTGGGAAAGACTCCCATTACGCAATTTCATTCTACACAGAACGAAATTAAATAATCAGTGGGACAAGGCACCCAACCTTAAACATAGTGTAAGTATTTGCAGGATCAGAACCTAATACAAATTTCTGGAATGCATCCTTTGATTAAAGAATGGAAAACAACAGGCAAAGCACAAGAGTACCTTCTTCTTAAGACTACCTTTTTTTAAAAAAATTTCATATCTTTGCTTATTTATATTTATACAATTATTAATGTTGCTGCATTTTCTTTTCTGTGACATGAATAAATATGGGCAATATTACACTTTAAACTAATAATTGATAACTTTCCTGACAGAATGACTGCATACTTGAGAACAGTTTGTGCTGCTTACATATTCTGTGGAATTAAAGCTTGAAGTTATTTTCTAAATATCAATCTCCACAAAATGGAAAAACAGACCTAAAATGAGCGGGGAATTAGGACAGAGAGGAAACTGTCAATAAAAAATATGTTGTTATTTTGTCATTTCCTCTGCAGTTGCCGTTGTTTCAGAACTTCAATGTAAATTTGTTGTTTCCAGAAAGAGACAGTAAATTAAATTTATCTGTAACTGTTTCATAAGCAAAATTTCAAGGTTTGCTTTCAAAGTAGTTTCACAGTTCAGTGAGTTGCAGAATATTTACAATGCCTGGCTCTTAACACTGATGTTAGAGAAGTGCACCGAAGCAATATCTGGTTGACATTTCTATGAACTCTACTCCTGTTCACTTTTTGAAGTCCAGTTACCTGCTGTCAGTTCAAATAAATGCGGAATAATGGGAGTTGGATAATGACTAACATATCTTCCTACCTTTGCAATCAAGGTCCTTTCAGTGATCAGCAAAAATGAGAAGATGAAGGTCATTATCCAGCAGTTTAGGATGATACAGATTGACAGTAATTAGAACTACAATATTACAATTGGGGTATAAAATTGGACTAAATATTGCTTTCCTTAATTGCTATATTCATTCCAACCTGCCTGATGGAACATATTCTACAATAAATTAAACCTCACCTGGGATGAAATCTTCAGCTTAGTTTAGAATATCACTTTGATTCTGTTCACATGTGTTGCATGAACATCTATAGCAAAGGAAGACTTAGAAGTGCACCTCAAAGGCAGTTCTTGTGCTGAAAGAGCCAAGATGGTTCAAAATACTAGGGAATCAAGAAAATGGGCTAGATGACCTCTTAGGTTTCCTCCATCTTTACTTTCCAACTCTTCATAAATCATTTCTTCAGGACACAAATTATTTTTGAGAAATTAATTTTTCTTTCTGCTTCTCCAAAAAGTCCTGTCCTTTTTTGTCTCATAGAATACTATTATTTTGTTTTTATATTTTGCTAATTTCCAAAACTGTTGTCTGTTTTAACTTTTTTTCCAAAGGGTCCTATGTACTTCCTTTGTCAGGTTTTTCTCCTTTTCCTATATTACAGTTCATTTTGCATTGCCTATAGTGCTGTTGGCTGTGTAAATCCTGTGATGTTTTTGCTGACTTCCTGGAGAGTAGCTAGTAGGAAAATGGAAACAGGCAGAAGGGAGGAGATAGGTTTGTGCAGGTATTTCTAACAGCTTATCTTCATACTCTTGCTAGCAAAAATGGCTTTCATGGAAAAATATTATGCCATATATACCACCAAAAATCAGCTGGCTGATTTTGAGGAATAATATTTACTTCTTTGCCCAGATGCTGTAGTTTAGTTACTGTTGTTATACAGATGCATATTTACAATTGATGAGGTAGGATCAGGAGACTTGTCATGGAAATTGGGGGAACAGAATAAAACTCTAAATGCTTGCATGAATGTGTTTTGCTTTCCCATTCTTTAACTTATATGAATAATATTTCAAAATGGTTACAGCAAGGTTTGTCTATTTCACCATGTTTTGACCTTGCGTTCTTTTTATGGTCAAGTAAACTCTTGAATAAGATTTTCATCTCTACTTCTTTAGCAGAAAAAAAAAAGTCGAAGGTGCTCCAGAAAACTTGGTTCCAGCTCTAAAGGGGTGGGTGGTCAGATAAATGTGTTTGCCTTAATGTAAACACTACAGAGGGCAGCTTTATAGCTTGCCTTCCAAGTATCCCCTTGCAAGCCCTTCTGTCTGTGGGGAGGCAGGTCACACAGCACACTTCCCAGTGCTGTCTGCCTTCTGGGTTACCCTTGCTATGTCTACTTGTAGGTAATTTAACTCCCTGCCTATAAGGACTGAAATAGCAGCAGCTGTTCTAACTTTTCCACATGAACAGAATGTGATCAGAAGTTATATTTGTCATCCCTAAACTAGTCTGGGGAATGCCAAGATTACAGTGTTGAATATTCATCCCATATATATATTTATTAGTACTGGAGAATGTAAGTGGAAGCTTTGCATCTGGAGACTTGTATATTTGGATGGAAGGCAGATTAGGCTGGTTTTGGAGTGAATATGTAGACATTAGGGCAATGTAGTACATCAAGCAAGTGCACAATGCTATTATAACAAGGCTTGCTATAACAAGGGTCTCGTCTCGTTCCCATAAAAGGTCAGCATTCCCTCAGAGTGACTCAGTGTTACCTCAGACACAAAGATGCTAGTGAAAGTAAAATACTGTAGACATCTGCAAAGTGAACAGCTGGCAGAGACACATGCACTACTATGTATTTAATTTTTGCTCCTCTTCTGAACTGCGTTCTGGAAGGTTTTCCATTCTTTTTATTTGCTGTAGAAGATCAGCCTCCTAGTGTAGGTAGTAGGGTCGGACTCCCCTGAAGCTGGGAAGTGTCGAGGCTCCCTCTCGCTTGCATTGGCATTATCCATCAACCTGGCAAAAAGACTGGAGGGACCTTGGCACCACTGGGACTCTGCAGCAGTCTAACTGTTGTGCAGTAATTATCCCGCTGGCAGAATGAAACTCAACCCCTTTCCACACTGATGGCAGAGTTTTAAGGTCTAGAGAGAGAAGCCAGAATGTACTGCGCATCATCCATCAGATGGGATAGAATGTCCTGGTCATCACCTCTCAGACAGGTACAGGGAGACCGTTGCTTATGATGATCACCACATCTTTATGTAGCTTATCCTCTAAGCATTAGTGTTGAAACTGGATCTCTGCCACAAAGGACAAAGTGAGAGATATGCCCAAAACCCACAGCGAGATCTGCAGACCTGTTCTGTGCTGGTATGAGGAGCACTCCAGGAGCACCTTGAGCCTGAGAAGCACCAGGTGACAGCATCAGTGCCATTGTGTCATTGAAGCGCCTGCTCTAAGTGACTATAATCAGGAGTAAAATAGGTCACTGTAAATCATAGAGAAACTAACGTTCTTGCTTAAATTGCTGGCTATGTTTCTATCCAGTGATTGCATTCTGCTTACAGAATTCCCATTGCAGGTGTCACTAGATAGGATCCTTTGCATCATGACACATACTGCTGTGTAAACTTAGTCACTCTCTGTAAATGAGTGCTGTGACTGTCTCTTAGCTGAGTGACTTTACAATGAAAACAGAAGAAAGACAAGAAATCTGTTAGCACAACAAAGAATAATCACAGATTGACACAATAACAGAGTATGCTGAATTGGAAGGGACCCACAATGATCACTGAGTCCAACTCCTGGTCCTGCACAGGACCATCCCCAGGAGTCACACCATGTGCCTGAGAGTATCATCCAAGCACTTCTTGAACTCTGTCAGGCTTGCTGCTGTGACCACTGCCCTGGGGAGCATGTTCCAGTGCCCAACCACCCTCTGGGTGAAGAACCTCTTTCTAATATCTAACCTAAATGTCCCCTGACACAACTTCAGGCCATTCCCTTGGGTCCTGTCACTGGTCACCACAGAGAAGGGATCAGTGCCTGTCTCTCCTCTACCCTTCAGAAGGAAGTTGTAACTGCAATGAGGTTTCCCCTCAGTCTCCTCTTCTCCAGGCTGAACAGACCAAGTGACCTCAGCTGGTCCTTATAAACCTTCCCCTCAAGGCCTTTCACCATCTTCATTGCCCTTCTTTGGACACTCTCTAAGAGCTTAGTATCTTTCTTATATTTTGGCACCCAAAACTGCACATAATATTCAAGGTGAGGTTGCACCACTGCAGAGCAGAGCTGGACAATCATGTCCCTCAACCAGCTGGCGATGCTTTGCTTGATGTCCCCCAGGACACAGTTGGCCCTCCTGGCTGCCAGGGCACTGCTGACTCATATTCAACTTGCAACTGACCAGGACCCCCAGGTCCCTTTCTGTGGCACTGCTTTCCAGGACCTCATTCCCCAGTCTGTACGAACATCCAGGTTGCCCATCCCAGGTGCAGAATCCAGCACTTCCCCTTGTTGAGCTTCATATGGTTGGTGATTGCCCAATCCTCTAATTTGTTGAGGTCTCTCTGCAGGACCTCCAACTCCTCCCAGTTTTGTGTCATCTTCAAACTTGCTTTGTATCCCTTCCAGTCCTGCATCCAAGTAATTTATGAAGATGTTGAAGAGCACAGGGCCCCACGTGGAGCCCCATGGAACCCCACTAGTGACAGGTGGCCAGTTTGATATCACCCCATTCACTGTTACCTTCTATGCTTGATCCATGAGCCAATTGCTCACCCACAACATGATGTGTTTATCCAGCTGTGTGCTGGACAGTTTGTCCAGAAGGATCCTGTGAAAGACAGTACTGAAAACTTTACTGAAATTGAAAAAGATGACTGTGGTAGTTTAGGCTTTAGTTTTAGCTAGGCCTCAAATTAGCAGGCTCAGAGAATCTACGTAGATTAGGAGAGACAGGTATCACCTGACTTAAGTAACCAAAGAAATATTTCATACCAGATGACGCAAACCTGAGATATGGGTACAGAAGTAGGAGATGTTCACTCACTTCCATCATGGCTGAAGTAGAGACAGGACATTCTGCAGCTGTCCTGTGGAAGTGGGCCTTGCTGCTGCTGCTGCTGCTACTTGCCTTGTGTTTGAATTCAGGGAAGTAGAAATATTTTGTTGTTCTACTTTCTCTTTCTTACTGGGTGTCTTTTAGGGTGCTTATAGATCTAGAGTGATGGAATCTGTTTTTGGTGGGAAGTAGAAAATTGTTGTTATATCTAACTTGTGTAAGTGTGTGTTATATTGTAATTTTCTCTTGATTTTCTCTTTTCTGTATAAATATATATATAGTTAGTTTAAGCATAAACCTAGTTTGAAGTTTTTTCCTTTCCTCCCTTTTCTTGGCGAGGAGAGAGAGGGTCTAACATTCTGTATTGGGCAGTTGGCATTTTGCCAGCTCAACCCAAGACAATGACATCAACTGGTTTCCCTTGACCAGCTAGGTGGGTTACCTTGTCATAAAGTGAAATCAGTTTGGATAAGCAGGACTTTCCTCTAATGAAGGTGTACTGGCTGTGACCATTGACTGCGTTGTCCTCCTGGTGTTATTCAATACCTCCCAAAATAATCTTCTCCACAACTTTACCTGTCACTGAAGTGAGACTGACAGGCCTGTAGTTTCTAGGGTCTTTCTTCTTGCCTTTCTCAAAAATCAGGGCAATGTTTTTCAGCTTCTTCCAGTGAGGGCAGTGATAGAGTGGCTTTGGTGGACACCTGGCATCCAGACAGGTTCAAACCATCACACAAACTAAAGCAATGTGATCTACTTCAAGGATTGAAACAACAAATATTCAGCATGCACCAGCCTCATGCAAGAGTGTCAACAAAATGATATTTAAATCTGATTTCAGAAGCAAAGACCTTAGACTTCCTATTAATGTAGAGGGGAAAAATAGCACAGAGCCAGCAGAAAATCAAATAGAGTTAGACAGCAGATCAGAGAGTAAGAGTACCATTGCTCAAGTAGTTGCAGAAAAGCAGAGAATGACACCAGCATCAAAAATTTTGGTGTTTTCATCCACAAAGGCCAAATGTTTTTTGTTCCTTGATCAACTTGCGGAGAGTACTGATGGCTCACTATAGAACTAAAGGCAGTTTTGTGTTGGTTTTCTTTTGTTTGTTTGTTTTTCTCAGTGGAATTTTATCTACAGAGGAAATTGTGCCACTGATTAAATAAAGTTTGTGTGTATTATCTCACCGAATGGCAAATCTCTGGAGCAAAGGAAAATTTGCAACAAAGATAATCTGTGACCTTCAAAAGCTAACGTGTGTTCCATACAGCACTAATTGTGTGTGGAATAGTAGCCTCACATTTCATCTTAAATTCTGGATCTTTAGGAGACTTTTTGTCTGTGTTAGCACTCGGGATGAAAATCCAAATATCTGAGTGTTTTGGTTGAAATTTGGCTGTATTGTGTAGTTCCAGCAGTAAGGATGTGTTGGCATAGATAAAAGAAAAGATGCTCACATTGCTGCTAGGTTCAGCAAGAGGGCTTGGACGATAGGGGTTGAAGCAGCTGACTGAAACCACCAAGCTGAGACTAATTTTCTGACAGATATTTGAAAATTTCCAGCAAAATGGAAATCAAAATTTCCCTTCAAACTACTTGCTCAATCATGGATCATGCCTATGGGAATTTTTTTCCAATTCTTTAGCAGAGGTTAAGAGAAAAGTCAAAGCTGTAGATGTTTTTATTGCTCTCCAAACCTGCCAGACTAATCTGGGATTTTTTTTTATTTGAGTTGTAAGAAAGTTCTGTTCCTGAATGTAGTTCACCCCATTATCCACAGCCAGTTACAGCATTAGCATGCTGGGAACTGTGCAGAGTGCTGTCCCAGGGCCTGGACTACTGAATGCCATGCAGATGCAAATCTATACCATTCTGAATGTTTTCAAGTGTCCTTGGAGATATGAAGTTTAAAATGTTCTCGTTCAGTAACAGTGCTCTGCTGCAATTTCAGGCAGTAAGTGCTGAAGGCAGGCATTAAAGCTGGGTCAGCATCTACTGATGCAGAGAAATTAGCTGGTTTTGCTTTGGAGATGTGACAGAAAACATACTCCTGGGTGGTTGTGTGGAAACTTTACATTACCTTTTCAGGTGTGTATTTTCTTGGAAAAGACTCATACACTCAAAGTCAGCTTTCACCTTCAGCCAAACAGGTTTTCTCACTCAGTAGCTGCAAATTTTCTACTACACTTGCCTCCCTCTACTGGCTCAGATAATACTTTTCCTCAGATTTATCTAGCTGTTAATCAGCTATGAATTGATCTTTTCTAGCCAACTCAGAGAAAGACATGGTATGTGGTGAAGGACAAGGAGAAGTTTGAAAATGTTGATGTTTGCATCCATGATTCTTCTCTAGCTCTTCTGCCTTCATTTAGATACTGTGTGAGAATGCCCTGGGTTAGCTGGTGTAGTTGTGTCTTCCCACAACAGTTCTCCAGGACCTGTTTCAGGAGGGCTTCAACTCCATCCATTCTTACACTGAATGAATCTTAAAGAATTTCCTGAGTCTCCTGCCCCTCTCTTGATCAATAATACTCTACAGTCAACAGTACTAAATGCTCTCAGAGAAGGCTAGGGTTGAGGATGGATATTCTACAGTACCTTGGCCTAAAGCCAGGCTGTGCTCAGTCCAGAACACTGCCTCTGGATCAGAGTGTTTGTGAGTGGCTTTTGTTTACTGGATCTGTTTGAGGACAGGATTAGTGCCATGTGTCCAGATATATAGTTTTTTATTTTACTATAGCTTATGATGTGTAGTTTCAGAGAGGGTGAGGGAATTCTGCTGAACAAGTTATGGGCATTTTTCCAGGGCCAGCTGATATCTTGCAGGAAGTTTGTTGAATCACCTCAATACAGAGCCAAGGATTGGGTTAGCAGATAAACTGCGTGGTCCAATGCTCCAACTTCGACCCAGGACACCTTCACATAAGCAGTGTGTACAAGCACATTGTGTAAGAGCCAGACACTATTTGACATACAGGACTGGTGAAGTGAGCTGTTCTTTGGCTTATAAAACAGTTTCACATCAATGCATGAACGATACAGCACATGATAAAAAGTGTAGAGGCCTTCTTATCCTACAGTTTGCAAAGCTTATTTGCACACCTATGGTGGAAATACCATACCTCCCACTTTGCACAAGCAGATATTGGCAGATGCATATTCTCCAATACCATGACTTTCTACACATGGGTGCACACCAGAAAATGTACATGTGAATGCTTAAGGTAGGCTTTTGGGCAATATTAGTTCTAAAGATCAAAGAAGGAAACAACAAGTGATGTGTGCTTCAGCAGCGAGGCACTGCACATTGTAAGGGTCTACTCAGAGGCAATGTGGAGCTATTTCGACAAATGCAATGAATTTGATCCAGAATTGCTGAGAATAGAAATGTATCCATTAAATGCTTTCAGACAAAGAGCAGCACTACACATTTTATGAATTAAATGGTAATATACCAAAGCAGAACACAGAGAAGACATGAACAACACAAGGTTGCAGAGATTCATCATAAAAAACACCCCCAAAATTCCTGAAAGTAAGAAAGCAAGAACAGGGAAATGCTGAATAGATTTCTCTGGGATAATGCATAGTCCCCATCACTCATGAGGTTTTTGTGAACAAGCTTAACAAACAACTGGTAAGGTGGATGATACCTGAAAACTACATTAATATAACTATTCTTGCTTTGGGCAGAGGAGGAGACTAGTCTAGATGACCTCTGAGAGCTCTACTAGCCCTATTTTTCAAGCCTATAACAGTGCTGTCTTTACCACCCACCTTATCAGCACTATAATTGAGTCATGACACAGATTTATTGGTGTAACTAGTGTCTGTGAACAAAGCTGGCTGCTGTGTAACAGCCCACTGAGTCGTTTTGGTTCAACACAGATGTTTTATCTGAATGGACTCGAATACAGTGCTGTAGAGAGGTGGTGGTAATTCACCTGCTCTGGGCTTGCCCAGTGATCAGCACAGGTCTGTGGAGGGGATCAGACAAGAGTGATAGGTTGCCTTTTCTCCTCTGTCCCATAAAAATCCTATTATGCCCTTGTCATTGTATCAAATTATTCTATGCTATGACACAATGCAAATGCAGGAAACCTTATAATTATGAATTTTTATTGATTAAATTTAATGGCCCAAGGTAGGAGGGATCCCTCCTGTGCTGCAAGGCAGTGAAAACATTCATCACAGATGACAGCTCCTGTGCAAACGATGCACTGGAATGTGTGTGGAAAATTTGCAGCACGCAAATGCATAACCTGTGGCTGGAAGCAATGCTGTGCTTGATGCTGTTCCAAGATTAGGAAGTTTAGGTACCTCTGCTGCTACAAATTAAGGAAGAGGGTTAAACCCTGCCAGCTCTTGTCAGCTTGGACCCAAAAGCACAGTCCTTAGTACAGGCTTTGATTTTGACCAGTTCATGAATTTAGATTTGCTTGAAGTAAAACATAAGCAGATAAAATGGCTGAGATAAAATGGTTATGAAGAGTGGTTAGACCTTGCAGTGGAGATGTGTAGCTATCATCCTTGTGAACCTGTTGGACTTTTGTCCTGGAAGTCTAATTACATCCATTTCTTATCTTGCTTAGGCAACTGAGTAATGGCTACAGCATGTGCATAGCAGAAGGAGGGCATTCTGCAAACCTGTGGAAATTACTGCCACTTCAGTCAATGGGACTCTTTGTGTGAGTAACTTTTCACAGGATTAGATCTTTGGTTTTAGAGAAGAGACACCAGAACCCCTCAGTTTGTCAAAGAAAGGGGGAAGGAGTTCTAGAGGCTCTGATTATCTCTGACAACTTTGACTCATTTTTGATCACAAAGGGGAAAAGGGTAGAAGAATTAATGAAGAAACAGAACTGCTTTGGGTGAGAAAACTTCATACTGAGCTTGCTAATGGCTGGGTGCCATTGAAAGGAGCTAAAAGCGGTCAGTGGTAAGATGGCAACAGATGTAAAATATTTTATTAGGCCAGGTAGTATTGAGTTGCTCTGCTCTGGAGACAACATAGCTTCCCATTTCTGAGTTATCTACTAGATAAAGTTATACATGGATACTTAAGTTATAGCCTTCCTCAGCTTGAGCAGGGATAGTTTATATGCATTGTGGAGATTTTAAATAACTTCTTAGGGAAAGTTTTGCTTCATATGTAACAGCTGGCTAGAGAGTTTCAGTGATTTATTTCAAATCGCACCTTCTCAGTTTGAGGTTTTATGAAAGCTGGGAATTTTTTCTTGCTGGAGTTCCTGAGCTATTTCAGCTTTTTTCTTCTTTGTGTGTGTGTGTGTGTGTGTGTGTGTGTGTGTGTGCGTGTGCGTGTGTGTCTTAGTATTATGGTTTAACCCCAGCTGGTAACTAAGCTCACTCACTTCCCAAGAGTAAAAGAGAGAAAACTCTGGGTTAAGATAAAGGCAGTCTAACAGGTAAAGTAAAAGCTGCATACAGAAGAAAAAATAAAGAATCCATTCCCCACATCCCAAGAGCAGGAACGAAGATTTGGGAAGGGCTCTCCCCATCTGGGTGTATCCTTCGAGCCTGCACAGTAGATTTTTTAGGTAAGGCTCAGCGTGCACAAAACTGGCCCCACACTTTAACTCCTAAGGTTCATCTGCCATGGCTGATTGAGCTTGGACAGTGACAGGGAAGTCCTCAAGACTAGAACCTACAGCCCCAGGTATTCCCTCCAGGAAAGCAGGGGTCTATTGCACATAATGGTGAACTGGGAAGACAAATAATGTCACTCTAAACATCCCCCCTGCCTTCTTCTCCCACCTTTATATGCTGAGTATGATGCCATGTGGTAAGGGATATTCCTTTTGTCAGTTGAAGTCAGCTGTTTCAGCTGTGCATCCTCCCAGCTCCTGGTGCACCCCCAGCCTCCTCACTGGCTGGGTGGTGTGAGAAGCAGAAAAGGCCTTGTGGCTGTGTAAGCCCTGCTCAGCAATAACAAAAACACCTTTGCATTGTCAACTCTATTTTCACCAAAAATCAAAAATGTAGCACCCTGCTTGCTACTGTAAATAAAATTAACTGTACCTTAGACAAAACCAGCATTCTCAGGCCTACAGATCAGTGCTGCATGAATTCACTTTCATGTTGGCCAGCTGGCATTTAAACAGCAAACTGGCAGCAAGGGGAGTTAGGAGCGTGATGCAAACTCAAAGTAGTTTAGCACTAAAGGAGTGGATGAGAAAAGAGGTTGCTACTTCTTTATTTATATGTCTAGAAAGTTTTCAGCTTCAGGGCTGGAAAAGAATCTGGAGGGTTGTTACTTCAAACAGATGAAGTTTTATGGCTGTTGAGTAGTACAAAAGGGAAAAATCCCATTGTGTCTGTGCTTACTGGGATTTAAGGGTATGTCTTTGAATATCTCCCTGTGGTAGAGGAGGGAGAGGTGCATGTCCACCATGCTCCAACATCCCACTCTGATACAGAGCTTGGAGCTGCCTGGATATGCACCCAGACACTGAAAGAGATTTTGGTTTCTGTAGCCTAAGCAGAAGGTAAAGCAGATTTCCCTCCTTTTTCCATCTTGTGCTATATGTAGCCTGCTAAAACTGGGTAATCTGATGCAGCATACCTGATTAGAACAAGTGATTATATAGCAGTGGGGTGAAAGATGAGTGACATTCTGCAAGTCTAGAATTGAAGAAGACTGGGACAAAGGAGGAAATGGCCAAGACTGTAATTGCACATTTTTCTTCGAGTAAAATGTTAGTGTTATCAATGTCATCAATTTATCTCTTGGTTTCCCAAGTATTTTATGTTATAGAGCATTTGCACTGAAGTAAAAGAAGCAAAAACTGCCATTGTATCACATTTTTATATACGCATTAATCATTCTCATTCAGCATCATAGCAATTTAATAATTCTGAGTGCTTGAAACCTGATGTTTATATTGCAACACGCATTTTTCTAGTGATAGAATGTCCAAGTTTTAAACCTGAGCTGGAATTTCGGTATTAAATGCAGACTTTGTGAGCAGTACCTCAAATTGGCACACGGTGGCAGGATGATGACATTGTAAAACAAATATTCCAAAGCACTGTTGTGGTAGTCATAGCAACCAGTTTGAAACGTAGTCTTTAAGTATGTTTTGCATTTTTCATTTTGCATTTTGAAGTGAAAGTGATACTGTCTTTTTTTTTATTTTTATTTAGCCTTAAAATCAGCTACATCATACAGGTTTGACATTCTATTTGATTTTTTAAAAAGCTGTTAAGAACATGCTACAAGGAGTTCTTGTCACAAACCTTTCAAACCATTCAATGGAAATCACTGCATATTTGTTTTCTGTTGTTGGTGGTAGGGTTTTTTTGTTTCTTTATTGGGGTTTGGGGTTTTTAGGAGTGGGGGCATGGTTGGTTTGTTTTTCTGTTTCTTGGGGATTTTCTTTTTGCGGGTCCTTCTTTCCAGAAAGCCTTACCCTTATTATATTACAGCAGACCTTTAGTTCTTTACATGAAACCAAAGAGCCTGAGTCCCTATTCAATGAAAAGGAGCTGGGGGTAGTGGTAAGGATTATTTTCAATTTTCTCCTGCTGAGACTGTCTTATGCCTCCAAAAAGTCTTTGAGCTAAATGTCAGTCAAAAGGCAACAGGTTTATGCCAGTTGCACCCTCACTGAAAGAGGTGTAGGTTTCTTACAGAGAACATGAGGAAAAATGTCTTTACTGTGAGGGTGACTGAGCACTCATACCACCCTGACACCCGATCCTGTCTGATCTCGGAAGCTAAGCAGGGTCAGCCCCGGTGAGTACGTTAGTACTTGGATGGGAGAGCTCCTGGGAATACCTGGGGCTGTAGGTTCTAGTCCTGAGGACTTCACTGTCACTGTCCAAGCTCAATCGGCCGTGGCAGATGAACCTCAGGAGTTAAACGGTGGGGCCAGTTCTGCGCACGCTGTGCCTCACCTAAAAAATCCACTGTGCAGGCTCGAAGGACACACCCAGGTGGGGAGAGCCCTGCCCAAATCTTTGTTCACGAAGCCGAGCCATGATGACTGAGCACTGCAACAGGCTGCCCAGAGGGATTGTGGGAGGCTCCTCTCCTGGAGACATTCAAACACCATCTGAATACAATTTGAGTAGTGTGCTCTAGTTTGAGCAGGAAAGTTGGATCAAACAACACACTGTGGTCCTTTCCAACCTTAAGCATTCAGTGGTTGTGTAATATGAAAGCAATTAAGAAAATCTGAAGTGGATTTGATAATTTTGATCATGCTGAAATTAATATTCAAAGTCTTTGGTGTTTCTGAGTATTCAGATAGGGGCAAATTACTTTCAGAAATTACTTCTTGAAACAATCCAAGAAGTTGGTGAAAATCTTTATGTTATGATGTTTGGTTTTACTCCATTCGTGCATCTGTTTGGCAGAGAAATAATCCAGATACTCTATTATTAGAACACAGAGTCAAGAAAGAACACCACTTAACCATTACTTGGGCCAAAACCAGTGCCAGGTTCTTCAGTGAAATCGAGGAGTCTCTCTATGTTTGTACTTGAAGAGAATGTTTGAGGACTGAGACCTGACTCTGCAGAAGCTGAAGTTACCAAGGAAGGATCAGCAACATGGGATACATTCACCAATGCAGGGAAAAAATATTTTAAACAAGTTTAAAAACTTTTGACTATGGAAGATTAAGACATTTTGCGATGTTGAAACATCTTGTGATCTTAGATTGCTGCAAACCCCACACTTCTAATATTTTCACTTGAAACAACTGGAAATCATGTAATAAGATTTGCCCCTCATCATCTGACATTGCTGATTCTGATCTTTCAGAAATCTAAAAATATCTACATATGTCAGTTTATTCTGAATGCTTTGGTCCATATCCAGTTTGAGAGGGGAAAAAAGGAAGATTCTGAGTGAAGTTCTTGCTTGTATCCTATTCTCCATCTCCCTTTGCCCAACTGCACTGGCCTTCACTATGTTGGACTTTTATACCAAATATTTATGCAGACGCAGTTCATCCTTTCCCACATTGCCATGTTAACACTATTTATTTCATTTATTTATTTATGTTAACATTGTCTGAAGATTGATTTTGAGATTAAAATGTTATGATCTGGGGTCTAGCTCTAACAAAAGAAGAGAAACAAATGAAAAAATCCTCAGCCAGTGTGTACAAAATGGCCAGAGGGGAATGATGCATCTTGCTTTTTAATGGAAATCTTCAACTCTGTGTATTCAAAAAAACCTGTAACAGCTTTACATTAAAGTTGTTGTGAGGTTTTGTTTTCAAGTTTGCAATTACCATCATACATATGCATAAAACATTTTTCTTATTCCAATACTAATTTGCATGAATACCAAGGCTTTATCTCAAATGCTCCTGAAGAAAACTGTTCTTATGTTGGGTCAACTGGAAGTTATTCTCCTTTACTGTAAGGCTTTCGGTTAATTAAATTCAAAGACTGTTTGACTGCTAATGCCTGTTATACTTCAGATAAGATAAGAAAATACATTTTTCATCCATCTATGGGGAGAGACACTGCTGAAGTACCTCCTGAGCTGTAGTCACAATAGACATTGAAACTTGGGAAGCATGGCCTGCCCAAAGGTTGCCTTACTATTTTAGTGGAACGTACCCCTTGGTAATGAATGGCTCTTCTGATGCATTTATTATACAAAATGAGTCATGTTCCTAAAATTTTAATGTTATGGAAGCTGGTCTGTAATATTATGCTCTATATGTGATTTACTTAATATAGGGTAAAAAGAAGGGAGATGCAGTTGCAATAGAAGGGATCTTTATCTAAATGATGATGCCAGGAATTCGATTGTTCTTATGAGAGTCAGTAAGAAATTAGGAAAATGTTGTTGTTTGTTTCTGTCTTTTTTGTTTGTTTGTTCGCTTGTTTTGTTTTGTTAATTGTGTTCCACTTTTTAATTGCCTCTTTGGGCCTAGAGTGCCAATTTCTGACTTCATTTGTATCCATATAGGAATTCAGATGGAAAATTAAGTCAAAATCAGGTAACAGCTGATTCAAGAATTTTAAACTGATATTAGCCAGGAATCCCTAAATATCTGACAGTTCTGTATAAATCAGACCTGACAAATGGGGACATAGCCAATAAACAGGGGAGATGCTTTTACTCTATACTATTGTTACTGTATATATACATTAATGTTCCACATTTTCTCCCATGCATCTTTCATAAATCACTTTGTGAGACTCCCCCAAAAGGGGCTAAGCTGTATATTTTAACACAACATAGCTACCCCATTTAAGAAAGGAAGTACCAGAAAGCATATTCTTTCAGATATTTAATAGCATTCACTCTTCCAGCAATATGTATCTGTGCTGGTTTAAAGGTAAACTGGCAGGAGAAATGAACTCAACACAAGAGAGAATATAAATCCGAGTTACAATTTAATAACAATATTACAATAAATGCAATAGCACAAAGAGAAACTGGTTTTAACCCACAAAATGCAAAAGTATGACCCAGCACCTTGGGGTACAAACCCCACATGGCTCCCCCAAGTCCAAAGTAAAAGGAAGTGAGAAACCTGTTGGTGCAGACTATGATCCCAGTCTGGTCAAGAGTGGTGGTCTCCTCCTGTCAAGGTTCTGCTCCTCCTCTGTATCTGACGAGTGGTTCCCCAAGGTCTTCTTACCCCCAGATTATGTACCCTCAGGTCCAAGTGGGAGCACCCAGTCTCTCCCCCAGGGCGGGGAAGTTACACAATGGGTCATCTGACTCTATGAGTCATGGGGTATTTTGGAATCATTGATGGCCCATTAGCAGATGTGACACCTCAGGCTGGGTGTGAAGGTGCTGACGACTCCCTGGTGGGGAGTTATCACAGCTCTTATCTCACAGGCTTCTTTCACACCCAGCTCACATTCTGAGGAGTCAGGTGTGCCCTGGGCTGCAACAAATGGTCCATTGTTCTTGGTAAATGAATAGAGGGGGTAGAATACATAGCTTTGGTCTCTGCCACACGGTGATAAACTGGTCCTACCTACTGAACTAGGACAATATCTTAGAATCACTGAAACACAAAATGGGGTCTCATGAGACTGGAGTAGATGGGGCAAAACACAGCTTCTTTTGATCTATCCCAAGATATGATTTGCTTTCTGGATTATAATCACACATTACTAACTTAGGTCTAATTTTTCATCTACCAGTATTCCAAAGTTCTTCTTTGCAGGGCTACTCTCAGAGATAATTCTGTAACTCTTCTCAGGCTTCTTAGCATTCAGGTTTTGCTTTGCTTTAGACACTCCACAAAAAATACACTAATATTTACCATTTAAACTAATTTTTATACATCTTTAAATCTTTCGCAAAGTAAATGATAATGCAAAAGGCACCCAGGGTCAAGGACTGAATTTGTACAGATTTTTATAGACCTCAGGACTTGAAAAAAACTCAATTGCTCTCTTTGTTTCAAAGGGAGAATTTGAGACATTGGGTAGTGTGTGAAAGAAAAGGGATTGATGGGTATATATAAGGCAAATGTGAGCTTGAAAGCCTGAGGAGAAGAGAAAATTTGGAGAGAAAAGATGATATAATCCAATAGAGCAGAAATAGAGAACAAAAAATCATCAAGGGACTTGCCTTTAAAAGAAACGGTGGAACGAAGATATATTTTATAGGTTGCTATATTGGATTAAAGGAGGCCTAAAATGAAAAGCTATGTACAACAAAGGCATCTGTCAGAGAATTTTCTCCTCTTTCTTTCATGGCTGAGGGCTTCCAGCCCTTTTTGCATTTGGCTGACTGCAAGGTATGAAATCTCAGAGGGTCAAAGTCATCTTTGGCTTTTGTTGGTGAGAGGTCCCATCACATGCTTCTCCTGTTAAAATAAAATGTCTTTTCCTCAGGAGGAGTAGGTGGAAAGCTATATGGGCTCCTTTTATCCAAGTACATGGTAGAAATACAAGAGCCAGAGTGGAGACTGCTATTTATCCAGTGGGTCAAATGCATCCTAGAGTCACACTTAAGATTTTAGCTGGTATAAAGTTTGATGAAAAGTTGAGGTTCTTTTCTGTTATCTTATGGTTTTCTTTAGCAAACTTCAGATTTCCTTTCTCCATTTTTCTACAACGTCACTAGACTTGATCTTTTCAAATGTTAAAAAGCTGTAGATCTATGTGATCAAAAGCTGTAGCTCTAAGTGATGCTCCAGACATAGGTGTATCATGTCCCTTTAGAAAGCCAAGCTGTTGGGCAATGTGACCTGACTGGTTCAGTCTCAGTCAGATCCTCACAGAGTGGCTGCTGCCTGATGTGGCAGCAATTTGCTGAGGCTGTAGCTGAGATACCACAGGGAGAGCCTGAGCTGTGGGCAAGGCACAAAGTAAATAAATAAATAAACTATTCCAAATCAGCTCTGTCAATAACATAAGGTTGTAGATTTTTTCCCTAAGAAGAGTTTTGCTTCATCAGGAGCCAATTTCATGCAGGGGCTGATGGATCCAGCACTCAGAAATTCATGTTTAAGGGTCATTGGGGAAAACAGTGTGGCTAACAAAATATAAAGAGCTTTTGATTTTCAAACACTTACCACAAAAAGTGAAGTCAGCACAACCTGGCAAGGAGCACTCATATCTCAGAATGCCAACCATATCCTGGGCTGCATCAAAAGAAGCTTATCCAGCAGATTGAGGAACATGATTCTGCCCCCCCCCCACCATTCTGCTCTTGTGAGACCCCATCTGGATGTGTGTGGCTCTGGGTCCCTCAACACAAGAAGGACATGGACCTATTGGAACAGGTACAGAGGAGGCCATAAAGATGCCCAGAGGGCTGGAGCATCTCTCCTATGAAGACAGGCTGAGAGAGCTGTGGTTGTTAAGCCTGAAGAAGAGAAGGCTCTAGAGAGAACATATAGCAGCCTTCCAGTTCCAAAAGGGGTCTTACAAGAAACCTGTAGAGGGAAACTTGTTACAAGGACAAGGGTAGATGGCTTTAAACTGAAAGACAGTAGGTTTAGATTAGATTCCAGGAAGAAATTCTTTACTGTGAGGTGGTGAGGCAGTGAGGCACTGGAATAGGTTCCCCAGAGAAGTTGTGGTGCTTCATTCCTGGAGGTGTTCAAGGCCAGGTTGGATAAGGCCCTGAGTAGCCTGATCTAGTGAAAAGTGTCCATGTCCATGATAGAGAGGTTGGAACTAGATAATCTTTAGGGTCCCTTCCAAGACAAGCCATTCTGTGATTCTAAGGTTCCTTTATGTCGAAGGAAGTCTGGAATCTAGGCCAATATAGTTGCAACCTTTCTGAGTTTACTTCTAAAATCTTTGTCCCACCCTTCATCCTCTCAGTTTAATTACATGATAACTTTGCGCTTTCCTCAGACCAACAATCTGCCCAGGTGCTGTTTTGTTCACAGTGGGTGCCTCTTTGAACACTCAGCTTAAGCTTGATTGAGCTGTGCTTCACCTCCACCTTATTTCTGCTCTACTGTCTCTCCCCTGGCTGCTCAGTCACTGTGTTTTTGCACATTTGTAGGGATGCTCAGTGCTTTTTTCAGAACCTCTGTCCTCATTCTTTTTCATGACCTCTTTTGTGTTGCTCTGTACTTCAGGATTACAAAGACAAAAAGACTGGAGCTGAGTATATCTCATTCACTCTTCTGCTGGGGGATTATTTATTCCAGGAAATCTCTTCTGTTAGTTTCACCTATCTTTGTTCTGTTGTTCAGTATCAAGCACTTATCAAACAGTGTGAATTGCAATTATATATGAATTATACAATGTGAGAGTTTCTGCCCTGATTTTTTCTCATTTCCATAAGTGCTAAGCTGTGAGCTCATTTTATCTTACAAACATTCTTCAAACTTAAAGATAGGTGCTTTTGAAAGCCTTTGATGACTAAGGACACCAGACTTTTGGAGAGAGATGTCGGTGCTTGAATAAAATTTTCAGTTTTTTATTATCTAGTCCTTACTTCATGGACATTCCTATGTTCAGCTGTGGCTCAGATTTCGATTGGTGAGCAGCTAGTAAAGGTGTGGGTAGTTACAGAAGAGTGTAAGGACCATGCCAGTTCACTAACTGGAAATCCTGGTACAATTTCTTTCTGCTTGCATTACTCAGACTACATTTTTATGTAATCATAGAATCATAGAATCGATTGGGTTGGAAAAGACCTCCAAGATCATCAAGTCCAACCCTTGGGCCAACTCCAGTCCATTTACTAGATCATGGCACTCAGTGCCACGTCCAATCTGCGTTTAAAAATCTCCAGGGATGGTGAATCCACCACCTCTCTGGGCAGCCCATTCCAATGCCTGATTACTCTCTCTGGAAAGAATTTTTTTCTGGTCTCCAACTTCAATTTCCCCTGGCAGAGCTTGAGCCCGTGCCCCCTTGTCCTATTGTTGAGTGCCTGGGAAAAGAGACCAACCCCCACCAGGCTAGAACTTCCCTTCAGGTAGTTCTAGACAGTGCTGAGGTCACCTCTGAGCCTCCTCTTCTCCAGATTAATCAACGCCAGCTCCCTCAGCCTCTTCCCACAGGACTTGTGCTCCAGTCCCTTCACCAGCCTTGTTGCTCTTCTCTGGATCCACTCCAGCCCCTCAATATCTTTCCTGAACTGAGGGGCCCAGAACTGAACACAATACTCAAGGTGTGGCCTCACCAATGCAGAGTACAGGGGAAGGATCACTGTAAATGTCAGGACATGCATCTTGTCTGAGTAACAAATCATGCCTCTGTCTAAGCATGGCTTAAGCTGTGCATTACCATATATCCTAGAAAACTCTCTTTAAGCAGTTTAATACCTATATTTGAAATTAATTTTCAAACATCACATTTTCAAATCCTAAGATGGGCCAGTATTTTCTTTCTTTAGAGAATACACATTGTATCTTATCCTTTTCTCTGTTTAAAAGAGCACACATTGCACTTCAAAAATCTCGTTTTTTCCTGCAAAGCCAAGATGGTGATGTTGTTCTTGGCACCCATGAACCCATGAACATGCTGTTCACGGTCTCAAAAGCCATTACTGATGTAAGAAATGTGCTCAGTCCTGGTCTATATTATGTTGCCATTTTACCTGGAGGCATCTTTCTCTCCAGGCCATATAAACCCAGAGTTCTAACGTTCTTGCTTTCTTCAGTCTTTAGCTACTGCCTAGCACTGAAGAGTGGAATGTCTTTTGTGTGTTGGCTGTGAAACTAGTTTGTGCAGTAATTGGTTTCCTTTCAGAAAAGTACCATATAAGTCATTCATGTTGTCATTATCCAAGGACAGAAAAGGATGAAAATGTGCATATATAATTTTTAGTGCTGGTGTAACCACACAATTCTTTAAACCTATTTAAATATTATCAGTTTGGCAAAATGGTTTTTATTTAGTTTTAAGCAAGAATAGATGCAGATTATTTATGCTTCTATTAGTTCCATTTTAATGTAGTGCTATTAAACTAAGGAAGTTTTAGATTGAAGGGAGTGAAATAATAGGGTTATTTAAAAAAGAATAATGACATAGAATAAAAAATGAAAATGATAGAATGACTTGGGTTTGAAGGGACCCTAAAGATCATCTAGTTCCATCCTCTCTGCAGTGGACAGGGACACCTTTCACTAGAACAAGCTGCTCAGAGCTTCATCCAACCTGGCCTTGATCAGCCCCCTTCATGAGGGGAAGCACAGGGGTAGGTACCAATCTCTTACTCTTGTGACCAGTGACAGGATTTGAGGAAATGGCATGAAACAGAGTTGGGAGAGGCTTAGTTTGGATGTCAGAAAAAGGTTTTTCAACCAGAGGGTAGATGAGCACGGGAACAAGCTCCCCAGGGAAGTGGTCACTGCACAATGCCTGATGAGGTGCTTGGACAATGCAGTCAGGATCATGGTGAGATTCTTGGGGTGTTCTGTGCAGAGCCATAGGTTGGACTTGATGATCCTGAGAGGTCCCTTTCAACTCAGTGTATTCTATGAGTCTCTGATTCTACTTCCAGGGCACAATCACAACTTCTCTGGGCAGCCTGTTCCAGTGCCTCACAACCCACATGGTAAAGAACTCTTTCCTAATGTCTAATCTAAATCTACTCTCTTTCAGTTTTAAGCTGTTCCCCCTTGTCCTGTCACTACATGCTCTTGTAAAAAGCTCATCTCCATCTTTCTTGTAGACTCCCTTCAAGTACTGGAAATCCACGATTAGGACACCCTTAAGCCTTCTCTTTTCCAGGCTGAACAATCCCAGTTCTCTTAGCTTTTCCTTATAGGAGAGGTGCTTCATTCCTCTAATCAACAGAGGTGGCCCTCTTCTGGACTTGCTCTAACAGGCTGGTGTCCTATCTGTGCTGGGGACCACAGAGCTGGATGTAGAGTTCCAGGTGGTGTCTCACCAGCGTGGCGCTGCTTTTGATGAAGCCCAGAACATGGTTGGCTTTCTGAGCTGCAAGTGCACATTGCTGGCTCATGTCCAGCCTCTCATCCACCCCAAGTCCTTCTTGGCAAGACTGCTCTCAATCTATTCATACCTCACACTGGAAGTTGCCCCAACCAATAACTCTGGTTACGCAGAGATACCACTTTTTTAAAGTAACTAACAGCAGTAAAACTGTACCTACCTCTTACTTTTCCATCTGCTTCTGCTTTTTTTCATCCTGAGATCCCAGAAGCTTGATAAAAAGAGCTCATTAAAAATCTGTCAAGTCCATCTACTTCTACAATAGGATTATTCATCACCACGTGTATTCCCCATCTGGCAGTAAATGGCCAAAACACTGAGACCACCACCATCTCACTTGCAAATTGTTCCACAGTTTAACCAGTCATACTATTGAGAATATATGCCTCCAGCTCAATCCAAATTGTCTGCAATCATATTGCTTCCTTTCCCTTGTTATCCTGAGTAGTTCCTGCCCACCCATGTGTTTAACCTCTCCAGAATATTTGAGGATGGCAATCAGATCCATCTGAGTCACTGCTTAGCTAAGCTGTATGCATTTTGAGCTTCCTCCTTTCCCTATGTAAATCTTTTTAGACATTTAATGATTTTTCTCCTCTTTCTTGTAAAATCCTCAACTTTTAATGAAGTCCTCAGGAAAAATGCCACTGGCTGAGTATGGGAATCACTGGTAAGTCTTACACAGATGGTCTCTTCAGTAACCTGTATTTGGCTGGAACTATGCTAGGAAGCCATTGTTTTAGCTACATACAGAAGTCAAGTTGCAGCGCTGTTAAAAGCCAATGCCTACATTCTTACTAGCTGCGACATGGCTAGATTTAACCCTTCAGGGTATCACAAACAGTGTTCAGGGTATAATGTGTCTTTCAGACTTCAGTGGTTGAACCACAATTTTATTAGATTACTGGTCTGGGGAACTGTGTGTGACTAGATACACAGAGAACTTTTTCTATTTTTACGATATTTACATTTTGATTTGGAACAGCACTTAAAAATTACAAATGTTCTATGGAATGGAAAGCCTGTAGAATTTTTCCTCAGGAGTACTAAGGTAAAACAACATTTTTGAAAAATATTGTGATCAGGGAACTAACTTGGCTAGCGAAGGAGCCCAGAAAGCTACGCAGCTGGTCAGTACTTTTGGCTGCTCCCTTCCCATTGAGGCCGGTTGCTGAAAAGCTGTCCATCTTGAGAGCTAAGGAGCCTGGAAGAAAAGGCAGGTCACACCAGCCTCCCTGCCTGATTTCCATCAACAGTTTTGACAGGTCCCCACAGAGTGTTGTTATTAAATCAAGTCACTCTTGGCAGCCAGAAAATATCTGTCACAATATATTTTTAACAAGTTAAATTTTAATTATTCAACTGTCCTTTACAGACAAGTTTTCATTCCTCTTTCCATTAAACTGTTTTCAGTTTGACATGCCAAAATAACCCTTTAAAAAACAACAACAATAACAAAAAACTCCAACCAACTAACCAACCAACCAACCAACCTGCCAACCAACCAACAAAACCCCCTGGAACTTGTAATATAGCAACTATGAAATCACTTATTACGTTTTGCCACTTAAAACTAAGTTTAAGGAGAGAGAGAATACCACTTAAATGCCTAAACAAACTGGGGAGCTTATAGGTCAGTGCAATTTACTCAGATTAAAAGATAAATAAAATAAAATAGGTGAGTTTACTGGTTTATTATCCAATTATTTGAGAAGTTATTGAAGCTGTATATGGAAGAAGTACGAAACACTGAAATAATGCCACCAAGACTGTGTCAGGTAAAATAACTGTAGGAAATTGCTGTAGGGCACATTCAGACTGTCTGGCCCCACTATGCTTGCAAGGTAGAAGTACCAGATAAAGCACTTGGAGAAGACATTAGTACAAGTTAGCATATCTAGTTAATTGGACTACATTCTATAGCAGTCCTAGCTCTCACAAAAAGAGCAAATACCTTTTATATTTCTGATTTGCTTTTGTTAAGGAACAGCAGTGAATTTCTTGTTCCTAGTTTTCCTCAGAATTTCTCCTAGATTTAGGATGAGGGTCCTGCCTGTGACTGGTTGGGACTAAGTGTAATTGGTGTTGTAGGAAGACAAGGGGAAGAGGACAAGGTTTCAATGTCATTGGGACAATGTTTCTAAACAGGAGGGTAATAAAAATCTCTTATTTGTTTTCTTGTACATGACTCAACAGAATATTTTTTTTTGGTGTTGCATAGTGAACATAGCATTGATGAAATATTGTAGCTGCAGCATATATATTTATATATGTAGGGATTAATTTTCATGCTTGTTTCCCTATGTAGCTTACTATATTCTGGATCCCTGTGCTAGTTTTGACTGGGATAGAGGCTACATCTGAGGCTATGGATAAACCCATGACCAAGCAGGTATAACTCGAAGCGATGATTATGTCTGTGCCACAGCAAGCGTACCTCTGAAGGGATTGTGGCCCAAGGATAAGTCCATGCTGAGAAAGGTACACTTTGAAGTACCATGCTACAGCATGGATTTTATCCACATCTTGCAACATCAGTGCCTGTGCAGAGGGTCATGCTAGAGCAGCTCAAAGCATTTTACTTGCATGTTATGGAAATTGCTATAGCAGTGGAGGACAAATCTTAGACAAAGCAGTGCAATTGCTGGGGGTACACAAGCTGTTGCAGGGGAGATAGCTGGGACAGCTGACCCCAGCTTACCAAAGAGATATCCCATACCATATGATGTCATGCTTGGCAATAAAATCTGGAGGAAGAAGAGGGGACATTTTGAGTTAACAGCATTTTGCCTTCCCAAGTCACAATTACACTTAATGGAACCCTGCTTTCCTGGAGATGGCTGAACATCTGCCTGCTGTTGGGAAGTGATGAATAAATTCCTTTTGCTTCACTTGTGTGCACAAATTTTGCTTTACTTATTAAACTGTCTTTATTTTCTCATTATTACTCTTCCAATTCTTTACTCCACCCTGCTGGGGGAAAGTGACTGGGTGGTGCTTAGTTGCCAGATGGAGTTAAACCATGACAGTTCTACCCACTTCCATCATCCCAAGTGAAGAACCTCTTAATTAGGGAGAGTAGCAGGAAAGGCTTTGGAGTGTACTCAAGGGAGAGGACAGGTCATGTTGTGCCAAAAGACAAGATTGGAGGATGTAGGTATGGAAAGACATCTGCATCATGTGGCATGGCATAATTTCAGCTAAAGAAGCAGGGGGGAAACAATAGGAGAAGAGACAAATGGAAAGAGAAGATCAGCAGTCCAAGGCTATGAGTGCCCATGAGCCTCTATAGAGGCTGCAGCCTACGAAGGTCTCCATCAGAGCCTTTTTGAGGCTATGTTGTGTTATTACTGGATGATTTTGCATGTTTTATAAAGTTTCAGTGAAGTTGTGTCCATCTTGGCAAACAAATTAAAACTGATATTGACAGTGCTGTCACAAACACCATTATCTACCCTAAATCTTAATAGAACCCTTTGTCCTAAGGAGAAGAGCTGGATCTTGCTAGCTCGTTGTGGGTGGGAACAGAAAAGGGAAGTGTTCTGTCTGTCAGCTGAGCATGGCACTCTAAAAAAGCAAACAGGTCTACACAAAAACACGTTTTTATATTGCATTCACTTTCAAAGAAATATTTCCTGGATTGACAGAACTTTCTGTGTGTGTGAATTATCCCTCAGTAATGGTCTTCAGTGCTGCAGCCATCACCCATAGGAAAGCGATCTGGCTATGTGGAACAATTATTGTGAAGAAAATTAGGAAACAGAGGTCCTGCCTTTGAGTGTTGCTTTGGTAACTATCTGTAGCGTCAGACTACTCCATTGATCAGCTTTTACTTCCTTCTCATCCCCTTTTTACTGGGGCAAATGGCAGTCTGGTGACAATGCTTTTGAGAAGAGTAATATAGTTAGGTCCTGCTGGTACAGTGAAAGTGGTAGGTCCTTTCAAAGTGTGTGTATTGTAGACTGCTCCAAAATCTGGCAGTTCTACCAAAATTAAGAATGTGAGCACTTCGAGGTTATCTTGGCAGAAACTTGGGTGGCTTTTGACCTCAGGCTATTCAGATAGGTATGAGCTGACTGACCTTGGCCATATAGTGGCAGTCAGGAAGCCTGACCCTTCCATTACTGCAGCTTCAAGTCCACAGACCAAGCATCTGCTTCTGAGTTCCTAAAGTTCAGTTTGATACTTAGGTTTTGACTCAAAGTATGAAAATGATCTGGAGAGAAACAAGAAAGAGGTTAAAAATGTGGAAGGTGGGGTACAGAAGTTCATGAACAATTCCTAAAATCTGGAAAGTTTTAGGAAGGGAAATAGAAGACACATTGCTGTTTATTTTACTCTTTTCTCCTCACTGCATGTGATTTTTCTTATTTTTCTTTCTATGCTGTAAGTGGGTGATACGGATTCAATTCCTATATTCATTTAGACATTTTTCATCTTGTTTGATTACCTAAGGCCACAATAACAGGGATCCAGCTGTGAATGGATCTCAGGATGACACTCTCACCCAAATGATTTCTAACTGGAATATCAGTGAATGTTTTGTCCTCAGGGCAGCAATGTAATTTCCTAAGAACAGATATTTACTGCTCACAAACTCTTGATATCTTTAAACTGTTGAAGCATTATGCTATGAAATCACCTAACTGCTGGCATATACACATCTTTCCCTAAATCTGTTCAAATTGGATTCTGATTAGCAGATATTTCCATTTGTAGAAGTAGTGAATAAAAATATGTTAAGGAAACCCTAAGTTTAGAAGCAGGTGCATCCTATTCCTGAAGTTTCCTGCTTTTTTCTTTTCTGAATAGACTTGAAGTTCTTGAGTGTCTAAGGAACATAGAGAAAATTGGAAAGTAACTGTTATATCTCTATATATCTATTTTTTAGGTAACTGATATAAAACTGCATTAATTTGTTTGTGTTCATTAGCAAAACCATCTTCCTTTTCCTTATACTTTCAGAACTTCATAGTTACTGAAGTATACCTATACACTTTGAATAATCTGGGCAAGCCTTTCTCTTTTCTACATGTTCATAAAGTATTCAAGAAATCTCAGCAACTATGCAAGCAGATAGCTGAGTAAAGCTGACATTTAAACTACTGAAAATTACATAACAGCTACTAATATTAAAAAAAGATTATAACTGTGATGAATGAAGAGCTGTGAATTAACATTTAGAAATTCAACAAGCTGGGGTTTCTATGTGAATGAGTAGGAAAGGTGAAGTGAGATATTTTTTAAAGCTTTTATTTTACGTCAGCAGAGTGTGTGTCAGAAAGGAATTATTTTGAGAATGCCTTAATATCACAGTTGCAGTAATTAGCCCTTAGGTATGTAGGAGAGACTGAGGTGGGTTTGGGTTTTTTTAATGGGAAAGTTTTCAGACCTTTCTTTTTACTGGCTCTAGACATGCACTGAAGATGAAAGAAGGGAAGATCATGGCTCACTTAAATAATTTTATGAACCACTCCATTTCTTGAAGATCTTGAATCAAAAAATTCAAAGCCAAGATGTGATGTGCCATGTAATTGTAAGTTTTTTGATGAAGTAATCATAGGTGGTTGTAGTAGAAACCCACATATTTTAAAAAGGCAGACAAAAACTATTCCTGACAGTAGAAGTTATGGAGGGTTATAGAAAATAAGCTATCATAAAATAACATTAAAATAAAGTTAAAAATAAAAGTCTGGATGAGTGAAGTTATGTCTACTAAATCCATGCTAATCGTGATAGCTTCAAGCTTTGGTCTAGAGGACCTGGCCATTGGTAGAACTATTATGGTGAAGCCAAAGAATTAAGCTGTCTGAGGGATCAGTTGATGCAGGGATAAGTCTGAAAGTCGCTCAGACTTCAGTTACTAGCTTAAATTGCAAGCAAAACTTGCACTAGCACATGATTGTCTAGGGGCAAACTTTGAGCAGACTGAGCTCCATGCTATGAAGTATGTATCACTGCGACTGAAGGGAACCAGGGTGAATGGGCTCATTGAATTTGGCTGCATGGGAGACTGACCTGAGAGTAAAAGTGATACCTGAAGGAGTCATGTCCAGATGCCAGTCCGTTGGACTGGTGAGTGTCCAAGAGAGGATACTCTTCAAGGATGATGCTCATACAAGAAATTTAAGAGAAAACAGGTCCAGAACATAATTTTTTTTGTCAACCTTTAAAACTTAGCAATATCAAGTCTTGTCAGTTGGTGGTTTGCATAATATTAGTAGAAAAGATAATCTGTTACAGGTTATTATTAACATAATTTTCCACCAACACATGTTTTTTCATATCAGGGACTCAGCAAATTCTGTGAGAAAGAGTTCATAGGAAATATTTTAGTTCAGCTATTATCTTTGTCTGAGAAATTACTCATTTGCTCTACACTGAAGGACAACAGCATTAATCATAGCTATTATCTTTCAAACTAAAAGCAGGGTGCTGGCAGGATCACTGGAGCAGCTTTCTTCCATTACAGACAAAAAGTGTCATAAATGGCTGCAAGTGTGTCATCTTCCTGTGCTGCCATTACCTAATTTGAAATATTTAATTTAACACATTTCTGAAGTAGGCTGATTGTCTCTTACTGCTACCTTAAGTTCCTGCAGTCTACTACCAATATGCTTAAGAAAGGTGTTAAGCTATCAGAGAACATCCAAAGGAGGCCAACGAAGACAGTGAAGTGCCCTGAAGAGAAGCCACATGAGGAGCAGCTGAGGGCACTTGGTCTGTTCAGCCTGGAGGAGACTGAGGGGAAACCTCATTGCAGTTACAACTTCTTTCTGAAGGGAAGAGGAGCGGCAGGCACTGATCTTTGTGGTGATGAGTGAAAGGACCCAAGATAATGGCTTGAGGCTGTGTCAGGGGACGTTTAGGCTGGATGTTAGAAAGAGGTTCTTCACCCAGGGGTTGGTTGGGCTCCCCAGGGAAGTGGTCACAGCACCAAGCCTGGCAGAGTTCAAGAAGTGTTTGAATGATACTCTCGGAAGAATGAACCTAGTTTGAGAGAAGAACTGAAAAGGAATTCAGTTCTATTTACCTCAGGAATGTTCATTAATATTTAAGGATCTTCTTGTATGATATGATACCACAGGAAGGTGTCTGAAGAGGAATATCACAATAAGTATGCTACCTGATGGGAATAGTCTTTTGAAGTAGTTGCAATGGCTGTTAACAGAGCTGTGCAGAAAATGGGCAAGTATTTAAGAAGTGAGCAAGTATCAGTAAGAGACGATCCGCTCTCTGTTCTTGAAAACCATACTGGTAACTAAGAGGCCATATAAAATTTTGAGGAACTCTGCCAGAAAAGCATGATGAAGAATTCCTTTTCATCCATTGTTCTTGTAGGATAAGCCATGAGAGAATAGATAAGGTGAGATCAAGTGATTATTAACTATGCAGAATGGGAGGAATTGCTGGGTTATGCAATCAAGCAAACACCTTAAAATATCAGTGTGCTAAATTTAAATTATTACAAGCATCCAGAATCTTGTGAAAAGAATCTAGTGTATACTTAGATGATAATGGGGAAAGAACTCATCAGTAAATAGCCTGTAAGAGAAACTGCACTATAGGCTTAGTGAGGAGCTGGGAATTATTCAGAGAAACTGATCCTAGATATTCCGCAGAGCTATAGAAACAAATAGGTGCCAATCTACTTCACTAAAGAAAATATGGATCTGTGGAGGATGTTTAGGAACTATTATTGTACTCTTTTATGGATAAAGGTTACTATGAAGTCATGACAAAAGAGATCATTTTGAAAGACATTTTCTCAGAGGTGATGGAACAAAATTTGGGGCCTCCCTTAATTCTTATCATAAACTGTGTACCAAGAATAGAAATTTAACCTGACATGTTTCGAAAATGATTTGTAGGTCAGTAATTTAAAGACTTAAAAAGCTAGGTCCCAAACCCTCAAAGGTATGGAGCTAGATACCTAAATACCCTTGAGGATATTGATTCTGTTGTTCAACTAAGCTACATAAGCTCATGGAAGCTTAGCTAAACTCTGTATATGACATGCCTGTTCTTTATATTATTTTTAACTGAAAGAACATTTTCTTCAAAGAAAAAGTCCTTCATAGTGCACATTTTAAGATTTGAACTTCAATCTATAAGGCTGTGACAGAAAAAAGGACTGTTCATATCAGTATTCCTTAACTAAGAATTGTAATTTCATTCTTATCCTGTTGTTTTGTGGCTGTTTTTTTACCTGCTTTTTAAATAGAATAGCAGATCACTCTGGGCAAAATTAAAGCTTGAAAGAGGTCAGCCTCCTAGAGAGAATGTCATAAAGCTATGGAATTTAGAAATTGGAGGATTATTATGAACAATCTTAATTGAGCAGAGCATAGCAGTTACTGGACTGGATTCACTACAGCCGTCAGAATTTCTTCTGTGAATTGAAGGTATTTCTCAATGACTTCATTTAGGCAGTTTCCCTGCATTTCTGCTGAAGGCCACCTGCAGCTGGCTGGGTGGGAAAGCAAGTTAACATTGCTCACCTGGACTCTTGTGGTGTTCCAAATTTAACTTATTCTGTTCACACAGGACAGACTCTGCATTAACATGTAGTACTATTGTTTCCATGGTACTGTAATTCCAGCTCCCAACATCAATGAGTTTTAATGTTGTATTGGAAGACACAAAAAGATAGCAACCATTTCCACTTCTGTGTTTCTTTTCTGTGAACTGGGGTCATGTTTTGAGATAAAAGAAGTGACCCAAAGAAGTCAATGTGGTTTAAGGAAGTCAGCCTGTTAGTGAGTGTTACTGCTCAACATATTTTCCCTCAGCTGCTGGCTGAGGTGTTGTTAGGTGCTCCCCTAGCAAAGACCAAGGAAGCCTCCACATTGTTGCTGCCTGTTCAGAGGCAGGTAGGTCACCATGACCTGGAGCACACTGCTTCTCCTGCAGGGTCACCAGGTTGCTCCAAGTCCCATACAGCCCGGCCTCAAACACTTCCAGGCAGGGGTCATCCACAGCTTTTCTGGACAACCTGTTCCAGTGCCTCACCACCCTCATAGTAAAGAATTTCTTCCTAATGCCCTGTTTAAACCTGCCCTCCTTCAGTTTGAAGCCATTACCCCTTGTCTTGTCCCTCCATGGCCTAGTAAAAGTCCTTCTCCAGCCTTTGTGTAGGCCCTCTTTAAATACTGTATGGCTGCTACAAAGTCTCCCTGGAGACTATTCTTCTCCAGACTGAACAATCCCAAGTCCTTACAGTTGTTTCTTTTTAATAAAGTAACTGAGGTAATTCTGGCACCTGAAATTCAGTCCTTAGGTCGGAGAGCACTGTGGACTCCAAATCCCAAGGTCCTGAGTTTGAGTCTCAGTGGGACCGTCCCTGGGCAGTTCAATGCCTCCCTGCCATCCCATCCCGTCAGATCTCGGATGCTCAGCAGGGTCAGCCCCGGTTAGTACCGGGTGCTGTGACAGTCCCGAGGACATCCCTGTCACTGTCCAAGCTCGCTCGGCCGTGGCAGATGGACCTCAGGAGTTAAACGGTGGGGCCAGTTCTGTGCACACTGTGCCTCACCTAAAAAATCCACTGCGCAGGCTGGAAGGGCACACCCATGTGGGGAGAGCCCTGCCCAAATCTTCGTTCGCGAAGTTTGGCCATACATACATACATACATACTTACAATGCAATATAAAATTAATTATGCAGATGGAATCTGGCAGCAATGTTCTAGTTTTCAATTATCATCCAAATATCCCAGTCACTTAATTCTAAATTTAAATTTCATATTTGTGTATATAATGCATCATATTTCATTGCTTCCAAGCTGTGGCATTATAAACTCACTGTTTCTGTGCTTTGATAATATTTTGAGGCAGCAGTTTCAAAATGACCCTCAAGTGAATTTCAGGAAATCACCCTTCACTATTGCATATTTTTTCAGTGAATAGAAACACTTGCATGAGTTTATCCAGACTTCAGAAATGTGTATGAGATGTAAAATACAAACCTGTGCATGTCTGGTTGATGGTATTATTTGTGTTCAGAAATTTTTCTAGCTTTCTAAAATCCTGACCTCATAAATTTATTACCTTTAGAGGAATAGCATATTAATGATATAATTTTAACTGTTTTACAGATGGACTAAAATATTTGTAAACTACAGCTGCACTGTATATCAAATTTTCCATGTTGTAGACCTTGCCCCTTTTGTATCCCACTCAATATTTTTAAAGGACTGCAAAATTAACAGAAAACCTGGAAAGTGTTAACTCATTAGAAGAATATTATGCTCTACTTTTTTTGTCAGCTAGACAGATAATTAATTAACTGAGTTATGACCAAGTTGGAGATTAATAAAGAAAAAGAGGAGGGAAAAGTACTTAAAAAAAAGATTGAGAAAAATTTCAGTAAGGGATTTGGTACTGAAAGATGGAAGAGTTGCAAAATAGGTCATATTAGACTGATGTCAAGGGTAGTTTTTAGTTTTTTATATGTGCGATGAGCATCTGTGTTTCTTAACCAAACAATCAAAAAATTGGAAATCCTCTCAGAATAGAAGAAATAGCTTACAAAGTTATTTCTGGGGCACCCCAGACATCAGAATAACTTTGAGGATAGAAATAGTTGTATGAAAGCAAGAGCTGTCTATTTCTAAGATTTGTATATGTTTGCCTGCCATTATCATATGATCAAACAAAAATGGTGACTGTATAAGCAGAGATGCATAGAACTAGGTTTTATTGGTATAAAATTATTTTGGTGACTTCTTAAAGATTTAAAGAAAGGTTGCAAGGCAAAAAACCCCATTAGTTTAAATTATTTCCTAGGAAAAGACAAATACTTTAAAATTCAAATAAAGCTGTAAACTCAGAATGGGGATCATGTTACTTAACTGAAGGGAAAGCAAACAGAGCCACACAATGCCATTGTACATCTTAGCATACTCAAGACACCTGCACAGTTTTGGAAATGTTATGCAGGACTTACAGTAGGGCTTCACACTTTGAAGGGAGTAGTTGGAAGCCAAATGACATAGTGTCAAATGTGCTTGTAGACAGCCCTCTTGAGACAGCTGAATCCTTCCTTTTATACCTAGGAGTTAGATGTCTCAGGCTGACACAGTCTGCCTCCCTTCAGGGTCAATAGGGAGAAATTGATATAACCAGAGGTCAGCTTTTCTAATCCTGAAGTAGGTCTGATTATTTCTATCTGAAGCTGCATGTTTGATGATAAGAAGAATCCTAGAGTGCCTAACTCAGACATGTGAAGCTCAATTCACTTCTCTGTTCTGCATCAGAGCTCCCAGTGCCATGTGAAGTGTCCCAGGGCTCCCACCTGGTGCTCTACTATGACCCTAGAAGGTTACCTCCCTTGGTCCTGCCTGTCAGCCCCATGAAGTGGCCTTGCCCTATGGTAGCTTTCAACCTTTAATTACTATCCCTAATAGCTTCTCTTAACAAAGAGAAGTAGACAAAGAGGACTTCTACAGAGAAGTTTTATAGCCTTAAATCCTCACTCCCAGCATAGTTTATGCCCCTGCTCAAAGAGATGTGTGAGGGCCGAAAAGCAGTCATCAGCAGTGAGAAGCTTAATGGGTTTAAGCAGCAAGCCTTGGTCAGCAGGAGCTGAGAGTAATCCTGTCACTTGAAGACCAAAGTCTCCCAAAAGACCTGTTGATGTTCTACCATGAGATTAACCTGTCTCCTGCTGCAGGATAAGAAAAAACTTTTGAGATGATGTTATCAAACCATGTTTAAACCCTTTATTTTCTTCACTCCATGTAAATCCCTGTTATAGAAAACATTAACCAATTGTGCAACCTAGCAGAACCCTTGTGTAATTCCCTAGTTTAACATAAGCCTTCCTCTGATTTTTACATACCTGTCCTCCTTATTAGTATATCCTACCTGCAATGTCCTTAAATTCGGTGTCATGTGTTCAGTAAAGTATTCCAGTTTCTACCCCCAAAATTTAGGATTGATTAGTTTTTGAACCCTTACAGAGACAGGATTCAGAATTGAAGATATGAAAAGGTATAAAGTGAATGAGAACTGGGTGATCCTCAAAATAACCCTTGACTTTAACATGGGAGTGTCTGTAGTTTGCTTTAGTTGTGCTGAGTCACATGATTAAAACCACGTGGAAGTCCTTTGCTAAGGCTTCATGAGACTCTAGAAGTACAATGCTAGCAAGTTGATCAGAGAGAGTTTTATCTTTGCTTGCCTTAAAGAACAAAGCTGTGATGTCATTGAACACCCAAGCAGAACTCCATTTAGAGTAGTAGGAGACATAGTGAAAAGGAGAGGTCCAACCTGTAGCAAGGGAGCTGATACTTGCAGAAAGCAGTGGTGATCACAAATTTTACTTCATAAAATGGTTTTCCTCAGTCTCAGCAGGACTGTTGAAGATTATAGGAGGCTGGCTGCCACACTGGGAGAAAGAAAATGTTGACAAAGGTGTTAGCTGGGAAGAAGCAAACCTAGTGAAGAAGGCAGTGTGACCACTCTGGTAGGGCTTGTCTTTGCTGGAGCTGTATTGTATCAGCAAGGCTGGGGTACTGGAAGCTGCACAGTTCTGCTAAGTTTTAAGCCCTGTAAAGCTGTATGGTATGCACTGTGGAATGACTGTTCACTCACTGAAAGGTAAATAGTGAACTGCAAACATATGGCTAGGCATATCTCCTTCCTGAGCCTTCTCAGGGAGAAGGCAACATGGAGCAATTGGGTCAAAATATTGAATGAACTGGGTTGGTAGGCTGGATTAGGCTTCCTGGCCATTCTTTGGCAATCTCTGGTCTTAACTACATCTACAAAGTTATCACAGCTCTTTTAGTTTCCTTGTTGAAAATCCCCCAATTCTCACCTTATATTTAGGAGAAATCTATAGAGTTTATCACAAATAAATGCTCATTCATTGCAGATCAGTTCCTCAGGAAGGGAATATATGAAATTGCATAGGAGCACTGTCTTACTTAATGCCTCAATACAGGAAGAAAGTGAAGAAGAATAAAATTCCCAAGATAAACTTGAGATAAGGTGACTTCTAATGATTTAGTTTATTTCTTTATTGTCTTTCTCTATTTTACAGAATCCTAGACACAACTTCAGCAGAATACACACACTGTCCTTTCAGGGACTAGTTGGGGCTGTTACCATGATAGTCTTAACTATGGGAGGGCACCTCTTGGCTTCCTCTGGGAAACTGTGGCCAGGACCAAGAAATTTACTAGAACTCTGCTTTCAAAACAACACGTTACATATTCGTTGCCCCAACGGCACAAAATAAATACACCAAAGGATGAAAGTAATCTAATCAAAAGGACTGAGCCTTGGGCCTGATTTTTACTTTCAGCTTGTTCTGGTAGGGAGAAGGAGATTGTGCAAATCATAGTTGGCTCAATATAATATTGGATTCAGTTCTATCCAACAGTCTTCAGCAGACAAGAAGGGCAGGTAAATGCTTTTGCTCCTACACAGATATCCCAACCCCTAAGGCACCACACACAGTCACTCTGTGGGAATGATGCATGGCATGTCTGGTTGGCTTGTAGAAGCTGAGAATGGATGAAACAGAGCAGATGGTGTCTCTGGATACTGCCAGCATGTAAGAAATCTCTAATGACCATACTGAGATTTTTCAAAATCCTCTGATTTAGTCACATTTGGATGGATTTCCATGGGCTTAAAAAAGAGCACATCCCTGCCACCCCAAGGATTCTTGTCCAATCTCAAGTAAGTACTTCAGTCTAAAGACCATCTTGATATTTTCAGTAAACAGTCATGAGTTTTAAAAACCTTGTAACATAAGCCTAACATGTTTCCTCTAGCTGCAGCAACAATTCCGTCCTTTTAATGGCTATTTTTCCAGCAAAATCAAGACTGAGACAGGACTTGATACATAACTATTGAATTTGAGCAGCTAAAATGTGAGAGGCTTACAACAGGAAGAAAATCAGGAGAAAAAATAACATAGGCAAGTGTGGGCTTCACCATTAGAGGCATTTGCATAAGTATTTCATAAAAGTTTAAAAAATGTGCAGTGGTATATTTTTTAATTAGGAAAATTAATATATTGCAACATCTGGGAAAACACTGGATATTAGAAAAAAATTGTTGAAATTTTGTGTGGATTAGCAAAATACAGGTGAGTTTCATACTGTTTGATTCTCTTCAGCAAATTATTTCCATTAGGAATGAGACCTGAAATGTCCAGTAGCCACAAAAACAGGGGCTGAGGATCACTCACACTTCCAATATTCTTGAACACAAAATCTCCATGAGGTTTAATAATAGAAAAAATGTTCATATTATTAAAAAAGTCACTTTCATCTCATTTGCAAAGTTCCTAATTGTTCTCCACTTAGGCTGTTACTAGGTTAACTTTGAATAGCCCTTTGGGATTTAAAACAAATTATATTAAAAAGTTACCAAGAATAATTTCTGCTGGTATGAAATCAAGAAAATAAACTAGTGATTTGATTTAATCAAGAAGCAATATCTCTACCTACACCACCTGCAGAGCATGCAATGTCTTTGTCTCATATTTCTTCAAGGTTTTCCTTTCATTGGCTGTTGATTACATGACCTCTGGCAATAAAGTATGTAATAGTATTATTTCCATCTGTCCACCTGGATCAGATTTGTAGTGACATGTTGTAGTTTGGGGTTTTTTTGGACACAAAATAAATAATGACCTAATTTTTCCTACAGTGTACACTAATTTTTTTTATCTCCTTGGAAACCTCAAATGCAATTTAAATAATGGATCTTATTTCTCTTACTGACATTGAGCATAAGGTTATAAATAATTTGACTTTTACTTTCAAAAAAGCATTTTTACTTTCTTATCAGAGGGGCTATAAAGGTCAGAAGAGGGATCAATTTATATCTTCTTTTCTGTAAATTTGTTTTTCAGAAAAAAGCCAAAACTCCTGAGTGACTGGAATGCTACATATTCAGAGATACAATGAGCCTCAAAAGATGATCTATCCCACCTTTCCTCCCTAAGGACAGTTCACTTATCTATGAATCAGTCACAGGCAGATGGTTGTGCAACATATTTAAAATACTGGTGATGGAGATTTCACAGGCTTTGAAAAAACATAATTCCAGCATTTCATCATCCCAACAATTGGAAAGGTTTTCCCTGTGGTTTATCTAAATCCATTGATTGATATAAATTGATAAACACTGTAAGCTCTTATTCTACTAGCATGGGCATTGTTTTATAGTGTTTTCATTAACGTGCTAGATAGAAGAGAGTCCTGATTGTAGTAAAAAGGATTTTCAGGAAGTTTTTTTCCTCACATCTTTCTCTTGGAAAATATTTTCTTAGTAGACTTGAATCTTATAAATGTTCATCTATGAAACTGTTTGCTCTGTGTTACTACAATAAGAGTTGAAGGAAATAATGCACTTGTTTTTCATATAGCTACATACATCTATACGAAGTAAAAATTCTGAGCTTTGTGTCCCACTGTGTACTGTGTCCTGGTCTTCTCTTTACTGTCCTATAACTGCTTGGTGACCTTCTAAAAGCACTCTTCTCTCAACCCAGGCAAGAGTTCAAGAAGCATTTTCAGGCCCATGTTGTGACTCTTGGGGATGGTCCTGCGCAGGACTAAGAGTTGGACTCCATAACTCTTGTGAGTCCTTTCCAGCTTGGCATATTCTACGATTCTGTGAACAATGAAAATAATTATGCTCTTATACTGGTGTCCATCATCAGACTATATCAATGTCATTGTAAGAAGTCCCATAAAATGCTTTGAACATTCCCAGCCAGAGTCCCTGTATGTTCTTCCCATAGTCTTAGAAAACAACATTCATAATATTTGCTGTGTGTACATGTATCTTCTCCTCATCTTAGACGTGATGGGAAGTAAAGGTCTAATGCAGAGAATCTTGCCTGGCAGTTCTCTGCTTCGCTCCTTGTGGGCCCCTTCAAACTCAGCATATTCTGGGATTCTATGATTCTGTAAAGGTCTCAGATGCTTGTGTAGCTAATCTGATAATATCAGGAAATGTAATTTTTTAAAGTATTGATGTGAGATACTTTATTTGTGACACTGTAATTAGAGCAGTTTGTTTTGTCATTATTTATTAATATAAAATGTGGCTGCTCAGTCAAAGCATTGTCTCTATATCACACACTTGCCATTTTCACGTTTTTTGTCACTAAACACCTGCTGAATTTTCATGACAGTGGAGTTGCTCAGGTACTTGGAAAGCTTTTCTGGGCCAATTGACTTGTCACTAACAATTTGCATGCATGTTTGACCACAGCCAGCAATCAAACACCATGTAGCCTCTTGCTCACTTCCCTTAGTGTGGGAGAATTTCTTATACATGAGCAATCCAGTCCGCTTGGATTCTGTGAAGCTGGTGGAGAGATAAGCTGAAACAGGACACCTGTGGTTAGCGATGGCAAAGAACAGCATTGAAATAAACAACTCTCGAAAGCTGAAGCAGGAACTTTTGGGAGTTTAACAAAAACATTGTACTCATGGACTTTCAGTGTAACCAATAAGAAGTCCTATGAGGAAAGGCTGAGGGATCTGCAGTTGTTTAGCCTGGAGAAGAGGAAGCGCAGGGGAGACCTTATCACTCTCTACAACTACCTGAAAGGATGTTGTAGCCAGGTGGGGATTGGTCTCTTGTCTCACGCAATCAACAGTAGGACAAGAGGGCATGGGCTTAAGCTTTGTTAGGGGAGGTTTTGGTTGGATATCAGGAAGACGTTCTTTACAGAGAGTGGTCAGGCATTGGAATGGCCTGCCCAGGGAGGTGGTGGATTCTCTGACCCTGGAGGTTTTTAAGGTGAGACTGGACGTGGCACTTAGTGCCACGATCTAGCAATCAAAGTGGGGTTGGATTAAAGGTTGGACTTGATGATCTCAGAGGTCTCTTCCAACCCAA